>JZLH01S0158594.1:0-10926 GCA_001188425.1 Eucidaris tribuloides
GGGCTTCATTTTTAGACCATATCAGAAACACATGTAGCATGGAGGATGGTGTTTTCATGCACACATACGTTCGATATGAATGTTGTGTAAAATGTTAATGTTTTTTTTTAAACGCCCGTAACTTACACTATGGGCTGCTATGGGGATTTTGTTGTTGTTGCGTGTGTGTGTGTGTGTGTGTGTGTGTGTGTTTGTTTGTGTGTGTGTTTGTGTGTGTGCGTGTGTGTGTTTGTGTGTGTGCCTTTTTTAACGTATAAACTCTGAAATATTAACTAACAAACTAACTTATTAAGCGCACTGCAGCAAACGGCTATACTCACCAAGACAGCGCATAGAGCAATTTAAACATGAATCGGAATCCCGCTTGAGCCTGAAATGGGAATGGTGGAAATAATTCCGCATATTAATTGATGTTAGGTATATCCATCGGTATAGTGTATAGCTACATTGCATGATGGAAAATTAGTAGACACAATTCATGTTTTGTTGCCAAGTAAAGGAAGTATTCGTGTACCCACTAGTTCATCAAGTAAACTAACCACGCGGTTCATACTGAATTATTCATTTCATTTCATTTTTATTTCCATTCCTAAGTACAAAAATACAACAAAATACAAGGAAAAGCTTTAAAACAATACAATAAGTGAATAAAGTGTCTACAAAATTATAATAATCATATATTACAATAACAATATGTAGTTCCATTATAATGATTAACATAATTTAATTTTTACCGAAAAAAGCATTGAAAACAAAACAAAGCTTATTCTAAGTATCATGTCACAGATATCATTTTTAAGTACCATGTCATAAATATCATTGTACAAATATCATTTTAAGTATCATGTCACATTAATCCCCCCCCCCGCCTAAAAAAAAAACCAAACAAACAGGAATTTATATATGTTTATTCCGGGAGACAATATAGAAGATGATCCGTTTTCGTACACACGAAAGTCATAAATAACCAATAACAAACCAAAATAGCGAAATTATGATCAGTTTCAAGGAAAATGGCATGATTTAGATAATAATCAAACGATAAAAAATGGTTCCTCTTTCCACTTGGTAAGAGAACAGGACATAATTCAATTTCTGTTGCACTGCTAATTTCGCACAAGAAAACGACAGGTTAGCAAACACTTGTCTGTGTCTTATCAGCTCCTAACTGATAAAACTATTTTTCCTGATATTCAATCATAGATGAAAGAGAAGAGAAAAAGAAGACACGATGTCAGTTTTCCCATGAACACCCCAATTGTTAATCCGTGCAGAGACCAAGTGAGGTACCCGTGATGTATTCCATTATCTTCACAAACAGCATCTTGCATTTACAGATCTACATAAGACTTTTCTCTTTTAAAAAAAACAGTTATGAGACTTTGGAGCGCCTTTGCTGTCACTCGAACAGTTGACAGGCCCCTTTTTTAACAACTTTATATCCCCTTCCCCTAAATGATTTCTACCAAATTTGGTTAAAATTTGTTCACAAGACGGAGACGAAAGTATGAAAATCACACACACGCGCACGCACACGTACACCCTCCACGCACACACACACACACACACACACACACACACACACACACACACACACACACACACACACACACACACACACACACACACACACACACACACACACACACACACACACACACACACACACACACACACACACACACACACACACACACACACACACACACACACACACACACACACATACACACACACACCCTCGGACGTACCAGTAGAGGGATTCGAACATGCCCGCTCAGGACTTGAAATAAATCATAATATTGGAAAACAGTACTTATCTCTACATTAGTCATACCAATCTTGAAAGTTTAAGTGTATTTAAACCTTGTACCTTTGTATGATAAAATAGACTAAATAGTTCCACTGAGTTGTAATCTTCGTAAGATAAAGAGCTAAGACTAACTTGAATTTGATAAAATTAATGATGACAGAGGTTATATTTTGTCCTTGACATTGTACAAGTATTTCGATCAAGAGGTGTTTTGAATCGGTGGCTATCAGAAACTGATATAAATCGGTTAAAGATCAATGTACCTTATTGGCACTAAACTCTGAAACTTCAACCACACTCCTTGAAGTCACCGTTTAACAGCCAAGAGTATGGAAGTTCAATTAAAGAATAACAAAGTTCGATGTTTGAGCTACATGATAGTGATTGAATGGACAAATAAACACCCTAGAATACAAAACTTCTGAAAGTTATGCTGCCACTACAAGAAGATTATGGATAAACACGGCACATGATCTGAAGCATCGAATGCCCTCTTTACTTTACTTTACCCTCTTTACACACTAGTGTATGGGGGGGGGGGGAAACGGGTATGGTAAACCTGCTCACGCATAAGCGCTCGCTATTTGATCATTTTGAAGTATCGATGTTTAGGGCTTCATTTCATTTTAGACATGATCCAAAACATTAATAGCACGAAGGATTGTGAAGCTCAGATTTTGTTTAACAGGACATAATATTAAACGAATATTTGAAATGAACAGAACTTCACCAGATCATACTCGGAACACAGTAAGCGATTTTGATAAGATAAAATACCAATTACTTCAAACTTAACATAAACTTTAATTTTTCTTTATGTGGTGATATTTGAAAATATTTCTGATATCTATTTAATATTTCACCCGGTTAGACACAAAAACACCAAGCTGCCGATAACTTTTTCACCTATTGCAGGTGCACACACTCACGCAAACCCGCAATTAATGTACGTGAGTATACTCTTTGAAATTAAATAAACTGACAAAGGTCAAGTACTGTTGTTTCAATTACTTCGTTTTATTTGCAGTTTGTACGTTTATAATCTAACAATACTTATTGTGTTTCGCAGAAAGGTAAATATAACGCCCGGGCACGTATCGTTAACACGAGGGAGGGGGGGGGAGGGGGTTCGGTTATTTATTAGAAGAAAATGATCTTGTATAAACATAACGTTAATAATTATTTACAAACTATACGTGCAAATATGAGAGGTAATGGTCACTCATTAATCTCAATTCATTGTAATGTAGCTGAATTTAGTCTAGGTATTCTGTGGTGGGATAGGGTTGGTGTATTTGTCTAATATCTAATGTATTTGTGTCCTTTTCTTTGTGAGACTCTGTACGGCAGAACACAATTGCGTCATACCCGTCAACACTTTGTCCAGTATAACACATGATTGCTATTTGGCCTACGCTGCTCATATTTGTATTTACTGATACCACACACATGCGCTCCTGCGTGAGTGCCTGTTCGTGTGAGTTTATCAGATTTTTTCGTTCTCTCCTTGTACATATGTATCTCTTTCTTCTTTCTTTCTCTGTTTATCTTTTCTTCTTTCCTTCGTTTGTTTGAAAAATGTCTTTGTTTCTTTCATCCTTTCATCCTTTTTTTCACACAAGCTATCCAAGTTTTACCTTTTCACTAAAACCTGTTTTAATTTTTAAACACTTTATTACTATTCTATAGCTAGCTGGCTGGCTGGCAGTATACTGCTGGCAGAATGGATGAATGGATGGATAGATTGGTGATAATGGGATTGATGAATAGATAGGTAGGTAGGTAAATTCAATGGATAGCTAGCTAGCTAGCTAGCTAGCTAGATAGATAGATAGCCTAGACACATTCATTCATTCATTCATTCATTCATTCATTCATTCATTCATTCATTCATTCATTCATTCATTCATTCATTCACTCATTCATTCATAGTTAGTTTTGCATTCAACTTGATAAGATAATAAGTGGCGTTATAACAAATTGCAATTCCTGATACATATACAATATTAACATAACATAGAATTGAAAAAAAAAGTGGGAGACGATGTATAATACCCAAAGACGACCTGCCTGGTATTATGGGATACGTATTCCAGTACACTACAAAAGAAAACATGGAGAAATGAATGAGGGAGGAAGGTGGGTGGTAGAAAAGAAACGGAAAGACACAAATAAAACACAGAAAGTAAAAAGAAAAATAGATAGATCGATCGATAGATAGATACACAGACAAACAGATGAATAGTATGGGTGAATATATATTTCTATAAATATGTCAAAAATTGTGTTACACTTACGCGAAGTGGCTTTAACTGTTCGAGAACATTCAACCGATCCTTTAGCCGAACGTAAACTATCACTGAGTAGTTTGCAGTCAGTAAAAACGACATCAAGTAAAATGCCTGCGATAGAAAACGAGGAACCAAAAAGAAACGCAAAAAGGAAAGATTTATTCATCTTGAATTTTAGATTTTCTGAAATTAGTCATGATAAATTGATGAACCATAAAGGTAATAACAATATCGAATTCTTTATGCAAACAATTACAGTGAAATATTAGGTCATATCAATGAAGATTAAAGGCTGTATGTTGTTTTATTGTTTTGTGAAAAGTGAAGTTTATTTTTTTTTCTTGAGGTAGACGTATACATCATCTATCACTGCCCTAAAATTACATATTCTTAAAGACTTATTTTGTGTGTGTGTTTGGGGGGGGGGATTAATAAACAATAAATATCAAAGATAAATATCAAAGATAAATATCAAAGATTAAAATCATAGATCAGCAGTTGCGATCTGAAATACAGAGAGAGACAAATGAAAAAATTTATTACATCGCATTTCACCTCTCTGAATAATCCCTTTCATTTAATAATAATAAATATACTGATGGCCTCTACCATTTTGCTTAGGTAGCCTGATGAACGTACAGTTATATCTACTCGCTGAACATTTAAAATGAGTTTGTCACTCTAACGATGTTCATCGGGTTAAATCATGCTTCTCAATGTCTATAGCGTGATAATACGTACTCTAGGAAAGACTGCATGATGAAGTCATTTTGTCACATCGTCCAAAACTATTCTGGATTTTATGTAGAATATAACATAAAGGTTAAAGGCGCACTGTCATGACAAGATAAAAAAATCCTCTTTTGACTGAAATCATGAAGATGTAGGATACTTATGACACCCATAATTCAACGGAAACAGTCATGGCAGTGTGTAAAAATACAACATTTATTTTCCTCCTACAATTTACCCTTCACGGTGGGCCTTTTAAATGTTCGCGATCCACAGATCGAAAAAAAAAATCATCACCAAACAATGCATTACAGCCAGGTCACTGTCAAGGCATTCCTGCCCCCCCCCCCAAAAAAAAGAAACGCTAAAATGTTCACTATTAGCAAAAAGACTACTTTCCATGATTTCTAGTAAAATATACGGAACACAAGTAAGCTTTTAAAGTATGCAAATATTTTTGGTCATTCATCATGGTCATGGTAGTGGTGAATTGTTTTTTCCACTCCAATATTACATAGGTAAGTAAATTATGTATCAGTATAGATGCTAAACAATCCCCTTCAAAACCTTTCAAAATATGCCACACATTGTAGATAAAACACATTTTTCGAAATTTCTTGTCTGTATAAAACATAAAAAACACGCTTCAAAAGCCCGAGACAATGTTTGTATGGGTGTTCACATCAACAATGCAGTTTCCCTTTGAATATTACTTGCAAGTCAGTTTTCTAGTTGAGACTGTAAAATGTTCCTCAAAAACTCACCAAAAATTAAAAATAGCCAGAAATATAATTTGCTCATCTTTGAATTGAGTTGAATTGATGTATTTCACCCATAAAAACACAGCATTACAATAAAATCAGACAAATCAGACAGTATACATTATGCAGTAAACAATAACGTATAAGCATACCCTCCCTTGCCAAAAGTATTGCAACATGCATTATAACGCACGCATTTTGACTTGAAGCGGTCTTTCTATAAGGATGTCCTAGAAAAATTATTATTGGACTATAACAAATGATTTGAAATGAAGTCAATGAATATTCTTTCTCCTTTCATTTCAAAGGGGGAGCGATTATCCAATACATGCGCACGCACGGAAGAGGGGCTGGAACATAGAATATAACATTTCTTGCGCCTCTCTATGGGGGTGGGGTGTTCATCCTAGCATCGTACTTCGATTTCAGTTTTCCCGTGAAATGGTTTTGATGGTTTAGAAAGACTTCCAACAAACAAAAAACGACAATACGTTACTCTGAAGCGGTCTCAGAAAGAAGACCACACCCATCGAAGAAAAAAAGTGCCTCCTATCTTCATACGACAGTGATAACACGCCCCATATTTTAGACTGGACCTGTTTAAGTTGCAGTTTCTTATTCTTTCTCGATTTTTAAGGCGGTTTACTATATATCAAACATCCTAAAATTTACTGTCATGCGACTTACATTGGACGTATTGAAGTGAAGCGAGCCGTATCCATACACCGATATTTAGCACGTGTAGATAGTCCTATTGTATGATTTCGTTTGACTCCGTGTCTTCCGTATCAGATTGTTCAAAATCAAGAAGGCGTACCTCCTGCCTTCTTAAATTTTATATACCAACTTTATTCATCGGCCCCATTTTTGTTCGGAGACTTATTTTCACTTCTTCATTTATGTCTTAACATAGGCCTACTTTTATTCTCTCCCGGGCCTCGATCCACTCCAATTAATTCTAATTCTTCATTGATCTGATTTTTTTGGCTCATGCAATGCCTTCTGAATTCACGCACTTCACGAATAATGATCAAAGCGGGAAATTGAGATGATCTGACACACAATAAACCCCACACCTTTTACTCTGGCACGGCGAGAGAATCGTAGCTATGTGGTCTGCACTGAGCTCCACGATGTGCTCCAATATCTCAATATAATTGCAATCATAGACTTTGTCTCTGCGACAGATGTAATTACTGATTAACAATATGATTATTTTTTAAATCCATAATCGTTCGGTGCATGCCTACGGTATTTCACGTTCGCTTTCAATTTCATGACCATTCTTATTTGCCTCTGTAAAACGGGAGACAGTAAATTCGGTTGTTTGGTTTTAAGGATTATCTTTAATGTTGTATCTTGAGATCTCTGCAGTTGTCTGTGACATTTCAAGATGTTTGATGCACAGTGATAGTGATGATTTTTCATAAATTCATTGGGCTTGTAATCATGTCAGAATTCCGGACGGAGAGGGGCAAAATTACAATCTTCAATTCATGACGTCATAAATATTTATTAGAAAGCAGGCTGGCAAGGCAAGCACATCTGCTATAAGCAAATTACTCGGAGGGACCGTGCGTAAAAAAACACACACACTCTTTATGAAGCTTGAAATACAGCTATCCAAAGCAGGTTCTCATTTTACATGTAAGAACAACAGCGTAAATTGGGATAGGTGGGGTGGGAGTTGGTGTGTGGATGGGCGTTGCCACCAGTGGGTGTGTCTCAACAAGAGAACACGAAGCACTATTGTGATGAACAACCACTTGCATACAAGTATAGGCAACGGAAGCGTGCATTTTTATTAGTTCATTATTAGTCGATTTTGTCTTAAAATTATCCTGTCGCCACTGGTAAAGTGACTTGCACATGAAGAGTACGTCAAACAATTCAATTTTGTGATGAACGACCACAAAACATCGGTTCGTAAACGTATTCATTGTTCATGTAAAATACTAGAAAACGCGTAAATTGATGTTGGCTAATAATGATTTTTTTTCGTAAGTTTTGGCGGGATAGTCGGCAACCTCCACTACAATTAAACGACCTACTCAGGTAATATTGAACGGAAAGGCAATGCAACGTTGTGATCAACGATCTAACATCCAAATCATAGACTCGGAGCGTATTTTCCTATGTATTTTACTAGAAAACTTATAATCATACCTCTTCGACTGTAACCATGACAATGTCAGCATAAAAGATCCCATCCTTAATATCCGGACTCTGTATCTGTATGGCCAGATCGAAAGCTGATATCCCCAAGAAGAATAGACAGAAACCAACATTGGCAAAGGACAGGTGAAACAACGGCAGGACCTGTTTGGAACAGATAATGTTTTACAGAAAATGTTTATGGCCACTGGCTAACATTTACCACAGTTAAACAAATCTGAGCTACATGATTCCCCATGCTACCAGTGTCTTTGATAAAGGTCTAAAAATGAAACCCTGTAAAAATTGTATTTCAAAATGATCATTTAGTGCTTTAAAAAAGTAAAAATCGTAAGTTGATCGGATTCACCTGCCCATTTCCTCCCACAGACTTACTGTGTGTAAATCTAGGCTATTTTCAACTCGCCCCGAGTATTAATTGTTTATTCATTCATATCTTGCCAGTGGCAGCATAAATTTCAAAACTTTTGTATTCTAGGATGTTTATTTGTCCTTATAAACACTACTTTGTAGCTCAGATATCAAAGTTTGGCATTTTTTTTTTAAATTGAAGCTCTACAATGTTAGCCTATCACTTTAACATTGCGGATGCCACATTTAGAATTTAGAATAATTGTCAAACTTTGATATCTGACCTACTTGACAGTGTTTGAATGGACACATAAACACCTTAGGAGCCAGTTTTATAAAGCTGTTGTAAAGTTACGCTGATGGACGCCTTAAAAGCTGATTGAATAAAGTGCAACGGAAAATGAAAAATTGTTCATGTCATTTATGTATTGAAGTATGATATAATGTAATTAGAGTTTTGTTCGGCAAAGATAAAGTTTGCCTTGAAATCGCTTGATTAAATGGTTGATATAATAACGAATGTGTCATTATATGTTTGCATAATTTGAACAAGTATAGCAGACGTACATTTTCAGTAGTAAGAAAATACATTATTTTGGCTGGCATATTACAGTCATTTTCGTAAAGTCATGAGTAAATTTATAACAGTAGGGTGGCAGACGAAAAATATTTTTTTTCTCTGATCGACTTGGACTTCAGGGAAATTTCTTGGTATAGACTATTTTACTCTAAAGTATCTGTAAATCGGAGCGATGTTTACACCAGGCAGTAATTTTCACGAAATTGCCCTACTGCTTGTATAAGTAGTATGTGTAGGGCTTTATGTTTATTCTTATATAGATACGTCTCATTTAAGTGTGTGTCACCCCTTTCATAACAGTATTTATACTACATATAAAGACGTGTTAGCCTGTATATTGTTTATGTCAGTGTTTAACAACACTTAGGCAGTGCCTGGTGTAAAATCTTGGGGGGGGGTGGTCAAAAGAAGTATAACTAAAGCATCACTGAATTCAATGATACAGCGCAAAATCCCTGATTATCCTGATTTTTGGATAATATGGGGAAAGGGAGCCTTCTCTGCACCCCACCCCCGCTGAACGGAAATCCCGCGGAGGCGGGGGGGGTGACGAGGGGGACTATTCTTTCGCCAAAAATGACAGACAGGGACACAATATAAATCCCCTCTAGATTTGTGGTTGTGTACTAAAATCTGTTACCATTTTTTTTGTTTGCAATGTGACCTATGTGTGGATGTCATTTGGCTTGATCCTTTTTTTTTTGGGGGGGGGGGGGCAGGCAACCAATTATTCTTATCGCCCTGCCCCACTCTACTTATCTGGATGGTGTTGCTTTCTGTTTGGGCTAGTTTAAACAATTTTTGGCAGGCAAAATGATGATATCCCCGCCGCATGTGGAGAAGCGATTTCTGCCATTCCATTCCCTCCCGCGTTTGCGCACTCAAAATCACCGTTCCCCAATTTTTTGTCTAGTCAGCAACCGCGAAAAGTTGTTGGGATGGGGGGGGGGGTCGGTAGGTGTACAAGTTTTTAATTCCAAATTCTAGATACAATTTTCCGCTTAAACCCATGTTGCTCAAGCGGGGGGGGGGGGGGGGTGTTCCGGAAACATTAAGTTGTAGAATATGATATAGCGGAAAATGGGAGTGTTTTCTGTATAAAAATGTTTTCTATCGTACAAAAAGGGGGGTTGGTCAACCAAACACCCCCACCCTCGCTTCGCGGTATGCTCAGGCAAGTTAGATCAGGGGGGCCAAACATGCAGGAAGAAGAGAGTAGACGACAAAATTTCATCCAAATCCAAGATCCAGTTTTTTCCAGGCCAGCCCAGCCGCCGAAAAGTACGTTCAAGAAGGGTGGGGGTGCGGTGGGGGTGGGGTAGGGTCTAAGAATATGCAAATTCCATTCAGGTCCAATTTCACTTCAACCGCGCTCAGCCAGGGAGGGGGTGAGAAAAAAATCCTGAATTGAATTGTGTTCTAATATCGGTTAATGGAGTTGGTTATTCCATATAAAAGTTTATTTAAACATAAAAGGGAGTTTTAGCAGAGGGGGTAGGGGTGTTAAGGACAATCCAAACAGACCGCCTCGGTTCGCGTATACTCCCAAAGGCATTTGAGATCAGGGTGGGCCATACAGCAGGAATAGGAGTAGTCAGTATGACGAAAAAAATTATGTCCAAAATCTGTCAAACCGCACTACTCAGAGCGGGGAGGGGTAGAATTTTTTTCCTAAATTGAAATTAAAATGGGAGTGTTTTCCATATAAAAAGGTTTATTTAACGTAAAAACATGAAAAAGGGGGGTTAGCAAAGGGGCAGAGGATTGTTTGACAACCAAACACCCCCCTGCATTCTCGTATGCCTCCATGTGAATTTAAAACAGGGGTGGGGCCATACAGAAGGTGAGAGGGGGTGTGGGTGCAGAAGGGATGCCCCTCGATCCCCAATATTTTCCAAAAAATCAGAAAATCAGGGGGTTTTGCAATGTAATTTATGAAATTTATGTGTGTTTTTTTTACATTTTTTACCCCACCCCAAAGATTTTACCCTGACACTGCCCAAGCGTTGTAAACACTGTACATCTAGAGAAACAATTTACAGGTAACACTCTATTAATTATGTAGTATAAATGCTGTTATTGAAAGTGGTACACACACTTAAAATGAGGGTAATATCTTATTAGGTATTATACACATAAAGCCTCATAGGCCTTTTTACTCTTAATACAGAGCCATAGGGCAATTTCGTGAAAATTTACTGCCTGGGTGAAACATCTTCCAAT
>JZLH01S0158594.1:11447-24037 GCA_001188425.1 Eucidaris tribuloides
ATTTCGTCCCACCCTAATATATATATATATTCGAATATTGAACATTTATTGTAACAGAGTTGTTACGTGTGACAGGCAAACAGTGCTTGGGTTCAAGGTATATATGGGAAAACACAAGAATTCCATACATTCAATCCGTATTTTTATTTGTTTGTATATATATTCCTTGTCGATGTATCTTGTCCTTTGTTCACTCAATTATTTATTTTGGCTATCCTGAATTCACTGGGTTGTACAGAAGATGATCTACATGAAATACCAAAATTATACATCAGCTTGTCTTGTTATACTGCATTATAATCTATTTATTCAGTTACTTAGTAATTTACAGTTAGTGGTTATTTATCACTTTTTTGACATCTACATTTCTCATTATTGTATTTATTTTATTTTATTTATTTTATTTATATTCCCCATTTTACTCAATGATTGATTGATTTAAACTACAGTATGTATTATGCTATAATAGCTTGTGTACAGGTTTTGTTTGAGTGTAGTTGCTTTGTGATTTGTTACTTATAGAATCATATATCATTGTAATTTTAATTTAGAAATTCTACTACAAATTTGTTATGGGAAGCAGTGAAAGTAAGTTACACAATTTTTTACTATTTTAGATATATTTATATATATACATATATATATGACAATTGGAAATAATTGTGAGTACTTGATTTCCTACAAATAACTTCATAGTATACGTAAAGAATTTTTTTTAAAGAAATAAAAATAGTAATGTGTAAGCTGATGACAATGTAAAAAATGACATAATCTGCTATGTGTAAATATATGTGAATAAGTCGATAATCCTAATTACTTTGTCCTACGACTCCTACCTGTACATCGTGAAAAATAATGTAAATAAAGTTAAACAAAAGCCGATTTATTTTTCAATTATGTGATCTCTTCTTTTGTTTCTACTACCTGTATTAAAACTGTTATATCTCAGTTGTCGAAACCTGTTATCGTTTGCGAGCACATGAATATGAATACAGGTATAATTATGTCTATGTATACTGGTATAATTATTTGCAAGACATTGTGCATGTGTTCGTTACTGCAGGTGTGCTGGGTAATGTTTTAATGTAGACTTTCAGTCTTATGGGCTTTCGTTCAACTCTACCGACCCGATCAGAACATGTTTTCACTTTAAATGAAAGTACTTCGATCCAATTAATGAAAATCACCTGTCTTGAATAACAATGGAGTTGGCGGCTTTTATTTTCCTTGATGGCCCTTCTTCCAGCCTTTTGGTTGTGTGTGTCTACCTGGGTGATACCAGCGAGTGGGGAGCGTTTCATGAAGAGTCTTGTCAGTGGTTTTCAACGAAAAATTTGCTCTCAACCAATCAGATGCAAGTATTTTAGTAGTTTATAACAGTTGTCAGAGAAAATCACCGACAAAAGTCTTCATGAAATGCTCCCAATATGTCTTGTTTTATTGGCCTTTTCCAAGTTGTCCTGGGTTTAAATTTTCCCACTGGGTTTTGAGTGGGACATATGAAAATTTATTCCCCCCAGTAGCCAGCGGCTCTCCTCCCTCTTGCCACGAGACCATCACTTCACAAAATCAAATACAAACAAATTGTGGTACATTTGCATAATATGAAGATTTTTATTTCAAAATGTATCTTTTCAGGACAACCACCAGAATTTCATCCTTTTCAAATCAGAACATCACATGTCGATTTGGCAAATAAAAAAATAACTCAAACATAAAACTTTGCACCCCATATGAAGAACCCAACAAAAACTTTCAATCCATACACTGCAGGCTTCCGTGAGTTTTACATGCAAATAACTCAGATCACTACCAAATCTTGATTACGTTATCTTATCCTGACGGGAAAACATATTTTATCTGTTTATGAATACTTGTACAGTTACTTCACAGATAAATTTGCAATACTAAAAAATCAAAATTATGAGATTAATGGAGATAAACTTGTCATTAGTCAACAATTGACACAGGCAATTTCTTATTTTATGAGCATTGTGTTTGTAAATGTGTGTGTATGTGTGTGTGTGTGTGTGTGTGTGTGTGTGTGTGTGTGTATTCAGTGTGTGAATTTGTCAAATGTATTACAATAAATCTTTTAGTAAGGTGTCATTCCAAAATTCCCTTTGTATTTCGGGGTATACATACATATATTTGGTGTATAAAACAGTATGTATAATTACAAGCAATACCAGTTAAGTTCCAACATTCACACACACATATTACTGTATACACTGAATATTTCGCGGTGGTTTTATTTTCGCGAATTTTGCAACTTACTGAACGCAAAAATTTTCACTTTCTGATATGCCTGTACAAAGTGGATGCAAATGCAATAAAATCACAAAAATATACTCTCATGAATTCCTCATCTTGAAGACAAATCGCGAAAATATATGTACGCAAAATATATGGCGTATACAGTATATCTGTGATGGCTCTAATCAATGTCATCATTCTTGTGTGATATACTGGACAAATAATACAAAGTACAATTTATTCTTAATGTATGTATTGCCATCTCTGATGGTTTTACCATTAAAATAATTTGTTCCATTTTAAATCAATAACTTGATGAACATCATACTATACCTAAATGGACCAAACGTTTTTTTTTTTTTTTCGGGGGGGGGGGGTTAAGTATCAAATTTCACATCACTGTCTGTGTCAGGAAGTTGAGAAAATAATGGTTCCCATTACAACTAAAAACAAAGTTACCCATAAACAGGTCAACATGAGCATGCAAAATGGAATTAAAGGTAGTTGTGATATATTACCACAATAAAATAACATATTTGGTGATGCATTGCCTTTCATACAAAACTTTTACGTTTCTGAATACCTTTCCATGACATGAAGGCACAAATCTACAACATTCCTTGCATTTGGGTTTACTTGTACACTACAAGATATAAATAACCCCTGGTTTTACTTGAATGAGATACCACACAACCATTTGAGGACGATTCAATGTAACATGTATAGCACTAAAAAATCAATCAATAAATCAATATACTTGTAAATGGCAGCGCATTGTTGTTTTCATTAAAATCCATTTTTGCTTAATTACTATGGTTGGTATTCTTGAAAGCACACTAACTAAGTCCCCTGACTAACTCTGGAATGTAAATTGCCTGTTATATGGAACGTTAATAGTTAACATTCATTTCATGTTTAATTATCGAAATTTATAATAAATTGAAAATATCTTATCAAAATAACAATTCCAATTCATTTTATGACAAAAATTACATAGTTATTAGTTATTTGTTACAGATTAAGGCACCATAAGTGTAATAAATATTGTTGAAGTGGTGTTCCTAAAACAGGCGACTAACATTCCAGAGTTCGTCAACGGACTAAGTTATTCCACTTTCAAGAATACTTTATATTTAATCTGCAAGTTATATTTTCTTACGTCAATGGCTATATACACATTTATTTGTTATAAGCAATTCATGGCAAAGTTGTGCAAATTAGAGGTGAAAATAATTTGAAGAAAATTGACACTCAAAATTATCCTGGAAATGACATTGTGATTGTCAATTTCTACAACAAATCCTACATTTAAAATACATTTTGGAGCAAATGAAATTTGAGGGATAATACAATACAAAAACATTATCACACTCAATCTCATTTCACATTTTATACTGCTCCCCTGTTTGTGGATTTATATGTTGAAATAATTTTTACAGCTCAATAAAAATCATACAATTCATCAAGTGTCCAGCAGAAGGACACAACACGAATACGTTTCCAATTGTGTATACGCCCCTAAGGCAGGCACACAACCAATTCATTAGATGAAAGCATACATTTGGTAACAATGTGAAAGTCAGTGGTAGATGAGATAAAGTAGTTTGTTATTCCAGTTATTATACAAAATAAAAAGAAAATGATTGTCATAAAAACTGTCATTTTAAATGAATTATATGTTTACTAAACATCATAATCAAGAATATAACTTGTTTTGGTATTGAAGACAGTAGGATTATATTCACTCAACTTATCTGAAATAAGACAAATTATACACACTTACAATCCCTAATCACAATACCTCATACTGCTCCTTTAAATTGTAATTTTCTTTCAACTTTCCTTTTGCAATTAGCAATCCACAAAGACTATCAAAGTAAGTGGCATCTTTTCAATGCAGATCATATGGCATATATACAAACATACAATAAATAAATACTAAAAACCAATACAACAGAGTATTGTTTCAAGAGTTTACAACTGTTACAAATTAAACATACTACACTTACATGTAGTCCCCCCAAAAACTGAATTGTCTCAAATTCATCAAGAAGTGCATAATCACAATTAAAAAACCCAAAAACAAAAAACAAACAAAAACAAAAAATCTGTGCCTTTTGTATCTATCACATTGAAAATTGTCACTTTTGATAAAAGACAGCTTAAATGGAGTCCCAAACTTATTAATAACTGCCCAGCAAATAAAACTGTACATTCAATTATGTTATTCGGGCAAAGAGGATTATTAGCAAATAGTGTTGCAAGCAGTTTTTTTTTTTTCAGGATTGGTTTCCATTTCTTTCTTCCTCATAATAAATGTTAGCTATTCCATTTATTTTAAAATGAAACAGAATGTTCTACATCACAAAATGCAATTATCATGCAAAGAGTTTGCATGTGAAGGCATTTTCAGACATTATTGACTCTTAAATATTGCATAAATCATGTCATTCTGTGGTATTTAAAAACAAAAATGTAAAATTATACAAACACATTCCTGAAATTAATCCACTAATAAAACATTGCATAAATCAATCAATCATGTATTTCCAATATGTCAATTTTTTCAAAATGTGCATCATAAATAATTTCTCTCATTTCTTCATAAATGTACACAGAAATATTCAAATATTTGTACATTGACAATATAAATCTACCCCCAAATATTCAACCATGATGTAAAGTTAATCAACTACATTACATGGTCAATATCACATTCTGTGTGCATAGCTGGGAATAATACAAGTGAGTGGGCGTGTCTGTTTATAAAACAGCTCATCACATGTACAATCTGGAAGTTCTTTTCTCCTTCATTTTTTTTCTCAATCATCATTACAAAAACTCAACAATAAGAACCTAGCTGTTCAATGACTTTCTCACATAAAATAATCTGTTCCTTCCATGAAGTATAGATTATGCTATGTTCACTTACATTCAAGGCTGCCACTCGTAGGGGAAAATCCCTACCGTAGGGAATTTTATCCAACGGTAGGGAGTAGGAAATCCCTACGGGGAAAATGACCTTCCGTATGGGAAAGTAGGGTTTTTTTTGATAATTTGTAGGGAATTTTGACAATTTTCAAAATTTTTTCTAAAATCCTCAAAGATTTTCTACCAACTCCCATACATATCCGTCTGTAGACATTATTTGGGTAAATCCATTGTCGAAGCTGGTCACCATATCGTATAATTACGAAAACCGTAACGCGCGCATGCCGCAGTATCGAGGTGATTACAATGTCAACTTTCTCAATTAAAATAAATCTCTTGCATTTACTACGGTTATTTTGTAGGGGAAAATGTACCCTCGTAGGGGAAAAGTGGATTTTTGTAGGGGAAAACATAGACCTGTAGAGAAAAATTGGCTTATAAAATACGCATGCGGTGTAGGGGAAAATTAAATTTATGAGTGGCAGCCCTGCTTACATTTGACAAGTAATACATGAATGCAAAAGTCAAACTACACTCTTAGGTTTCTGTCGAACTACTACAACTGTGGATCAAATAGTGGATAATCCTAGGACTATCTTAATTCTTAACTTGCTATCCATTTTCAGACAGTGCTATATTGAGCTACTTTTGAAGAGTAATGTCGATTTCCAAACAGCTATAACTTTTTAACCAAGCACAAGACAGTGTTATGTGCAAAAATTGTAGACAGAAGTATACCTTTTTTTTAACAAAGTAATTGTTCTTATAATGTAGTGAATATATCTGAAGTTACATTGAATTTTGTGAATATATTTAGAATCAATCAATATCCACGAATGTATAGAAGACATATTTTTTTCCCATTCCAGCCCGAAAAACTTGTGATAAAATTTCAAATTTGCAGGAAAATTTCCATTGAAAACCTACCACTTTTGTAAGTTATTTAGTGAGGGTGATTTTTCCACTGTGTACAATGGTAATAATAGAATGAAATTGCTGTCATACTTTTTCTACATGGCACAAAACTGTGTGACATGTTACAAGCTATTGTAAATCGGAAAATGCAACAGAAGGCCGCAAATTTTTAATAGATAAAGACCGGGAAAAGTTCCTCAAAGAAACCAATATCTCACAAACTCCAAGCTTAAAGGGTTACATTCCAAATACTGATTTTCAAAATGGAAGCCATAGGTGTAAACAGCCTGTATGCATAATGATATCTCAGAAGCTGGTGATTTTTCCAGTTTTGCATATATGCTGAGCTTTAGCACTCTTTGGGTGATTTGTACAGAAAAACAGCCTCATATCACGGAAGAAAGGTTGTAATAAGCTGAAAATTGTCCACAATTTCCCCCTTAAATTTTGTGTGTGTGAATTTCATATTAACAAACAGTACATAAAAGGGCAAAATATATCCATGATCCGGTTTTGCACACATGCTAATCTTTAGCACTCTTTGGATGATCACTACAGAAATATAATCGTTTAGCCTCGTATCTTGGAAGAGAAGTTGTGATAAACTAAATATTTGCCACAATTTGGCCCTTCAACATTTTAACATTTTCTGTGAATTTGACAGTGAAAGACAAAGACTATTGTAATGTTTTATGACCAACAAGCTGAACCATTTCATTTCAGAATGTTGAATATTTCAAACATCTCTGGAATTAATGTAAATTTCCCAATGTTTATGCTTGACTAATATTTATGCATATGTTCCAAATGAGTTTTTTTTTACTGTATCATTCAGTAATTTGGTCTGCCAACATATAATTGTGAATATTTTGCACATACTGACTGATTATGCAGTGAAAATATCATTCTCATGATCTCAATCATTGTACCTGCATTCTCTTTACATGTTTGATAAAATAGTCTGTCAAGATCATGTGAGACGGAAATGTGCTGTTTACCAAATAGCAACAGTCAATACAAACATACCCAACTGCCATACATTCAAAAACATAGACATATTTGAGAATTGCATAGTGTGTTTTACAGAAACTTACGCGGTGGATGGTTCGTTATCAAACATATCGCCTAAATACTGACTGGTTTAAGCTGAAGACAGTAGGCACCTCAATTTCAAAACTACTAGAAATAACACAGAAAAACAAAGATACCTGCATATTTGTCAACTCAAACTTCCATTTCCACAAAAACAAAAACAAAATCTGCACAAATATTTGTACATTTTGCACAAAACTTGATTGTGTTTTAACACAACCCGATGGGAAACTTTGCACGACACTCAAAAGTTTTCACACTTTTACACACACCACATACATATCTTTTGGTCATCACAAAACTTTTGGAGGAGTGTTTACAATGTGTATAAATGCAGTAAGAGAAATCATTATTTCAAGTTAAACAAAATCCAAAATAAAGAAGTAAATATATAACCTGCTTTGGAAGGATTTTGAAAAAGTAATGAGTTACCTGAATTCTTATGGCTTAATAAGCACTTTAACAAGCTATACAAGAAATTTTTGAAAGCAAAGATCTGTCAATTTATGCATGCAACCACAAGAAGCTGTGTTTATAGAACTTTTTTTTTTACAGTAAACACTCAACACTTCATGTGGACGTTGACAGTACAAATCTGCACAGTATGACAGATACCCAAGTTACAGACTAAAGGATAGAAGTAAAACTAGAAATTTGGTGTGTCCATAGGACACGGATGCCCCCGCTTAACGCGATCAGTAAGCATTTCTTATTGAGTAATTATGTGGAAAACAATCTGCATGAGCTGTGACCTTTGACCTTTGACCTGCAGACTCCGAATTCAAACTTGACCTGTATGTTAGTGTGTTCTACCTACACACCAAAATTGTTAAAATCCATCAAATATTTTTTAAGTTATCGTGCAGAAACCAATTTGCATATTTAATAAACTGTGACCTCTGACCTTTGAACAGCAGACTCCGAATTCGAACTTGACCTGTATTTTAGTGTGTTCTACCTACACACACAAAAATTTTTAAATCCGTCAAATATCTTTAAGTTATTGTGCAGAAACCAATTTGCATATATAATGAGCTGTGACCTTTGGACTTCGAATTCGAACTTGGCCTGTATTTTAGTATGATCTACCTATACACCAAAAATTTTTAAAATCCATCAAATATCTTTTAAGTTATTGTGCAGAAACCAATTTACATATATAATGAGCTGTGACCTTTGACCTGCGGACTCTGAATTCAAACTTGACCTGTATTTTAGTATGATCTACCTACACACACAAAAATTTTTAAATCCGTCAAATATCTTTTAAGTTATTGTGCAGAAACCAATTTACATATATAATGAGCTGTGACCTTTGACCTGCAGACTCCGAATTCGAACTTGACCTGTATTTTAGTATGATCTACCTACACGTCAAAAATTTTCAAAATCCATCAAATATTTAGTTATCATGCGGAAACCAATTAGGGGGACGGACAGGTGCAACGCTTAATGCCCCCTGAAGACTCGTCGGCGGGGGCACAAAAAATAGATTTAAATGATAGTCATATGTAATACATTGAACCCATGAGGAAAACTGAAAAATGAAATAACTGAATTTGTGAGTTAATGGCCCTGAGCCCCTACATAATGTACTTCCTAACTGAGGAAGAACGAAGAATTATGATAGATGGTAATTACAAACATATATATATTTCTCTATCTATAGATAGATATATGTATGACTAGGTATCTAATTTGTGCTCTTCGATGCTGTGATAAAAGGTCATCGCTTTAAACTTTGTGAGGTCTGAAGAAATTGGTATTTCTCTCTCACAAGCACATCATTTCAGTACCAGTAGTTACAAATCGCCAACATCAACAGAAACAAGCAGTACACAATAGGGCAAAATACTTCCACCCTTTTTTTTTTTGGATTAATACTCCAAACCAATTTAGACACATCATTCATATACCCCAATGTTGAATACTGGCATGATGCATGGATACAAGATGAAATGACGAAGATATTCATAATAGACACACTGTTCTATTTTATTGGAAGAGGGTAATAAATACTCCAAAGAGAAGTTTAAGAAGCGAAATATATACAACAGTAATAGATACTACATGAAATATACTATAAATAAATTCTTTACTTATAAAATATACAACAGTGGAATTTATGTTACACATTTACACATATATTACAATGACTGTACTCTGTACATTGTCGACATAGCTTGCATTCCTTGCATAGTTTCCACTCATGTTGCGATCATCATGCAACCAAATGGCTGGTTGGTGGCAATCTTGTCAAGGCATATTCCGCTACTGATTCTTTGTACCTGCAGAGGACAAAATCAAAATCAAAATCAATCAATCAATTAATTGATTAATCATCAATCACTGTATCAATCAATTGATCAATCAATCAATCAAATCAATCAATCAAAAGAAGCAACAAACGTTTTCTTAATGCATTCAAATGTCCGTTTGTTTTCAATGGGGACTGAGTGACAAGCAAAGACTATACACATGCCTTGCATTTGAGTTTTATTTCTTTTACAATGTTTTTTAGTTGTAGTCGTAGCACACATGCTAATAAATTCTCTCGTTATAAACAAAGTTATATTAGAAATGACTATACAGTCTCATCACAAAAGAACAGATTGTATTTCTAAATTTTTTTTGGGGGGGGACTGATGCTACATTCATCATGTGGTCGACGGAAGAGCCTTGACACTTGATTGCCTCTAATTTGAAAACCACTGGCTTATTTCATATGAAATTATAGTAGTGTGATATTTATAGATCCTTCTGTCATTCTGTTACGTGCAACTAAGTCGTGAGAGAGTGCCTAAAGGTGCTGATCCAAGACTATAAACCACCAATTTTACCCTTTTTTAAACTATCAAATAAGGCATCATTTCTCAAATTAAAGAAAATGTACTGTTATAGCCCTTTTGCTGGGAACATATGCCAAGGCCATTCTGTCGGGCAGACGGCAACATATACAGTAACCAGACACATTCAACACATTATGGGGTCCGTTACAGACAAAACCTCTTCCCACCCCCACCCTCAACCCTCCAGATTTCAGCCAGTATAACCTACCTCCCACTGGTATGCGGTCTCGGCGGCAGCAGTACGTGCTGGAAGGACTGGGCCCTGCTGCTAGTCAGGGATGACGACGACGAAGACTGCACCACACCAGCATGGCCATCCAGGCCGGGTAGTGCCACCAGCCCTTTGGTAGGGGACTGGGGGCCTCCTATCTCCCCTCCCCATGCCGACCGAGGGCCGTGCCTGCCCCTACTGGCACTGGAAGGGAGAGAATTTAAAAACATTATTGTGGAGGTTCGATTGACTCTTTCATTGTAAAGAGCATGTTTATACATGTGTTGCATTGCCATTGTATTGTTATCAAGCATCCATTGACTTGCCATTGAAATGTTATCATGCTTACGATGCAGTGCTAATGTCATGTTTTCACAAATCTATAACACAGTTTCCACATATTGTAGCAATGGGTGAATTAAGGGCTGGCACAATGGAGAATAGCACAGTGGCACTGTGGCCTCAGGATGGGGACACATTAAAGGTTGAAAACAGACCAACCTTGATATCTGAGCAACATGATATTGCTTGAATGAACAAATATACACACTGTAACACAAAACCCCCAACTGAGAAAGTTATGCTGCCATTAGCATATGTTTGGATTACCACACATGAATAAAGTATCAAGTGGGCTCTTTACTGTAATAAGTACTATATTGGGGAAAAACAGGTATAATAATTGTATTTTCACATTTTCAAAGCATAGCTTAGAAGTGCAATTTTGTCATGCTTTTAAATTTTCTGTAAGCTTTATTAAGAGTACAGTTAATGATCCTTTTAATAGTACTTAAATATAATTATCAAACGTAATTTTTCATAGTAAAAGAAATATTTATGATCTTGTCAAACCACCAGAAGAAATGGTCACAATATCTTCAACATCATCACAATAGGCACAGACAACTAACTGTATAACTGTATGATACCTATGTGCCGCGGTTGAGACCCCCATTTTCAACCCTAAATTTCAGTTCCAGGGACCCCCAAATTTGCCATTCCTCGTACCAATTAATGCATCACTAAATGGCCGCTCCAGATCATCATACTTTCGTTTTGCTACTGATTTTGGCCCGGCCGCGCCGCTTTCGCGGCGCGGATTCGGGCCAGAGCATGTAATTTTAACATGGCGCGCCGGAAATTTGCCGTAGTGCAGTTCCAAAGATTTGCATTTTTAGGTCTTTTCAGGTCTTAGCTCCAGTTTCGGAGACCCCATTTTTTCACTCAAGCCAGTTCCAGAGCCCCCGATTTTCGACTTCGGTGTGGCACAAAGGTATCAAGTCGTAAGTCGAGTGTCCCCCCATCACTCCCCCCCCCCCCCCCAGGATCTACTTCAGTTCAAAAGCTGAACATTCAAACAATAAATATATAACATTGTTATTGGAAACTTCATAATGACAATGATGGAAGTCTATAATGATATTTATATCAAGCCAAGGAAAAATCTGACACATTCACATTTCTTACTTGTACATTTCTCAGTTTAATATTGGGTCAACACCTGTTCAGGAAGCAAAGTTCTATAATGAGATGCAGAAACTACTCCAGGTGCAATTCTACCACATTCAAATTCTTCCTTGTACATTTCTCAGCTTTACTTTGTCAACATCTATTCAGAAAAGTTAATCTTTAACAAATGTTTATTGATTTTCAAGTAGGCCAGTGGACATTCCAACTTGTTGACAGCTAAATTGTAGATTTCAGTGGTTGTATTCAAGAAAACAATATTCCACAACTGGTAATTGTTTTGAGTCATCTAGTAGTAGTAGTAGTAGTAGTAGTAGTAGTAGTAGTAGAAGTAGTAGTAGTAGTAGAAGTAGTAGAAGTACTCGTAGTAGTAGTAGTAGTAGTTGCAGTAGTAGCAGTCACAGTAGTACTTAGATGTAGTAGTTGTTTAGTAGTAGCAGTAGTACTTGTAGTAGTACTTAGTCGTCGTCGTAGTAGTAGTAGTAGTAGTAGTAGTAGTAGTGGTAGTAGTAGTAGTAATAATAAGTTATCTATACAGCACTTTGAACAAAAGTTTTAAGTACTGTAAATATATTATCACCCCAGTCATTGGAGACATAGTAAATCCTGCATTGAAAGTGTTTTCTTTTCACTTTCTGGATAGCTTTCCATTTCAAGTGTATAATACTGATAGAAAACCCTTTTTTCAGAATAAAATGACCACAGTAGTTATAATGACCATATTAGAGAATAAGTTAGGATTTTGAGAAGATTTTGTGAAATTCTTACCTAAACCTGAAGTCGCTAGGGAGGTACTTCCCAAGGTTGTAGTCGTTCATAGTTCTCGAGAGTTGCTTCTGAAAGTCTTTTCTGGCATTGCCGTAACCATT
>JZLH01S0158604.1:22425-43050 GCA_001188425.1 Eucidaris tribuloides
TTTCGTACAAACTCTATGGTGATCCGCGGTTACGCGGATCACCAAATATGATGCCTCCTACATCTTCGGTGCAGATCCGCACTAAGATCAAAACTCATCACACACAAGTTGGTAAGGCAGCAAATATTTTCTCTTTCATATTTACAATGATTTTGGAAGGAGAAGTACTTTCGACAATCCTCCTTCAATACAACTTACACTCTCTGCACATTTCCCCATTCCCATAAAAGTCAACTTGTCTTCTCTTATGACTTTGGTTACATTGCATTTGTCAAAATCCCTTGCACTACCCCTACCCCAAACCCCTCCAACCTCTTACACCCCCCCCTCCCTTGGTCTGCCCATACATGTAGGTCTGGTGCCAATGCCTGATCTTTTTCTCCTCCTTGTTCTTCAATGTTACCATGGTTACCACAGATCTACTGTCACCTTCCCTTTGCACTGCCCCTATCCCTAAACCCTCCCATCCCTACCAACGCTGCCTCCCCCTCTTCCAACCCCCCCCCCAAGAGCTTCTGGTCTGCTCATGGGTCTGGTGCCAATGCCTGACTCTCTTTTCCTCCTTCTCCTTCAATGTTAGGATTGTTACCACAGATCTAATGTTACCTTCCCCTTGCACTTGCACTTCCCTACCCCCCCCCAAAAAAAAAACCCCTCCATCCCTACCAAATCCCTCCCCCCAGCTTTCGGTCTGCCCATGGGTCTGTATCCAATGCCTGATTCTGTTTTCCTCCTTGTCCTTCAATGATGCAGTGGTTACCACAGATCTACTGTCACCTCCCCCTTGCACTGCCCCTACCCCCAATCCCCCTCCCTCCTCTCCCAAATCTCCCCCTAGCTCCCGGTCTGCCCGTGGGTCTGTTGCCGACGGCTGCCTCATCTGCCGCACCCCGCTCCTTGTGGAGGAATTCCCACAGCAGCTTGGCGTTGCCTTGGTGATTCAGGATCTGGCCCAGTCGGTCTTGAGACAGGGAGACCAGCTCCGAGAGGTCTGTCACATTTCTCAGGATACGCCTGGAAGAGCAATTCCAGAAATAAGTCACAAGATGAATAAAGATAAAGGAGAGATTAACAACTAGAAACTTGCTGTGTCCACAGGACAGGGACGCCCTAGCTTAACGCAATCAGAAGGCATTTCCTAATGATCATGTGGAAACCAATTTGCATGAGCTGTGACCTTTTAACTTTGACCTGTCCACTCCAAATTTGAAGTTGACCTGTATTTTAGTGTCATCTACCTACATATGAAAAAGTCTTAAAATCTGTCAAATATATATTAAGTTAGTGTCCGGAAATCAATTTGCATGTATAATGAGCTGTGACTTTTGATCTTTGACCTGCGGGCTCCAAATTTGAACTTGACTTGTATTTTAGTGTGATCTATCTACACACCAAACATTTTTAAAATCTATCAAATATTTTTAAGTTTTTGTGTCAAAACCAATTACGGGAATAGACGGATGGAGGGAAGGACGGATGGAAAGATGCAACACTTAATGCCCTCTTAAGACTTTGTCTGCAGGAACATAATAATGCATTTAACAAACTTGAATCATCAATTTTTCTTATTCTTTTATTTCATTAATTTATTTTCATATTAAAAAATCATTAAAAAAAAAACCTGTAAAGAACTGTGGGGAACCGGTAGAAGTGTTGTGTGTATGCTTGTTGATAAAAGCCTCCATATAATACAATAGACTCTCACTATAACAAACACCTTGGGATCAGAAACATTATTTTGTTATATTGAAATGTTGTTATATCAGGGTAGTAAAAACAATAAAATTTAAAGACAATTTAAAGACACTATATAACATTGTCGAAGACACTTTTAAACAAGAGTGTCGCTGGGGCGAGCACATAATATGCCCGCCTGTAACGCGGAAAATAAAAACATGTCACTGTGACCTTGACCTTTGACTTTTCGACCTCAAAATCAATAGGCTTCCTGGGATCCATGCTAATATCATACACACCAAATTATATGAGCCTAGGTTAAGTTAAACTGAAGTTATTGCGCTTACAAGGACTTCACAAGGGTAAGATGAAAACATGTTACTGTGACCTTGACCTTTGACCTTTCGACCTCAAAATCAATAGGCTTCCTGGGATCCATGCTAGTATCATACACACCAAATTATATGAGTCTGGGTTAAGTTAAACTGAAGTTATCGCGTTTACAAGGACTTCACAAGGGTAAGATGAAAACATGTCAATGTGACCTTGACCTTTGACCTTTTGACCTCAAAATTAATAGGCTTCCTGGGATCCATGCTAGTATCATACACACCAAATTATATGAGGCTAGGTTAAGTTAAACTGAAGTTTTGGCGTTTACAAGGAAAAGTTAACGGACGGACACCGAGCGTGATACCATAATACGTCTCGTAGCCGGGCGTATAACAAAAATTGTTACTTTTTGCTTTCTAACATATCTGACCATGTGTGAATGGACAAACAAACACCCTAGAATACAAAAGTTCAGACAGTTATGATGTCAGTTGTAAAAATTGGCACATGAATTATTCTCGGCCGATGGAAATTCTGCAACACAGCAGTCTATGGGGGAACACTGGAATGGTCTCTCAATGATTTTTACTTTTTTAAAGCACTTAATGATAATTTTGTTACTGTAATTTTTTCAGGGCTTCATTTTTAGACCTTATCAAAGATACTAGTGGCATGGGGAATCATGTAGCTCTATCTTTTTTTAATGGAAATATTGTTCTACGATGCCTTTAAACTTTGGGACCAGAAAGTTTTGTTTATATAACAACATTTTGTTAGATCAGTGTTCTTTATAAAGAGAGTCTACTGTACATGAAAGAAGTATGCCAATATGAAGCATCACAATCATAAATTCATACATGATCAGAAAACATAACAGAACAAGATTTGATCAGTAATTTAAAGGTAGTTAAATAAAAAGTAAGTTAAAGGGTTAAATAAATAATAGCATAAAATGGCATATAAGATGGCCAAGTGCATTCCAAAATCCCCTACATATTGACATCTGTCTCAGTCTCAGCACTGCATCAGCTCTGGATTAACACCCAATTAAAATTTGATATGAAATGATCTAACCAGGGCTAAGCCACTTCATATTCAACTTTTAGGGCATCATATAACAATGTTTCACTTTCCAGTTTAAAATCATATAACAATGTTTCACTTTCCAGTTTAAAATCATATAACAATGTTTCACTTTCCAGTTTAAAATATCTAAAGTCCATGATTCCCCATGCTACCACTCTTTCTAATAAGGTCTAAGAATGAAGACCTGAAAAAACTGTAGTTCAGAACAATCATTATGTGCATTTAAAAAGTGAAAATCATTGAACGACCATTCCAGTTTTCCATTATAGACTGCTGTGTTGCAAAAATCAGCAAAATTTTCGTCAACTGACAGTTCATGTGCTGATTTTTATCTGTACATATTTTTATGAGGGACAGCATAATTGTCTGAAGTTATGCGTTTATCTGTCCATATAAACACTGTCAGATATGTCAGATAGCAAAGTTTGATGATTTCTTAAATTTGGTTAATACAATATTATATAGTGTCTTTAATCAGGTCTTAATCCAGAGCTGATGCATTGCTGAGACAGACAGAGATGTCAATATGAAGTGGGTTCAAGATTAGTGAACGAATCCAAGTCTTACCAACAGTTCTTGATGTTGATGCCCGGTAGTTTGAGGAGCAGGTCGTAGGGACCATGGTTGTACCTGTCCTTGGTGAGGGGGGATGCTCCATCCCCAGCCCCTCCTCCTCCTTCTCCCCCTTCCTCATCCTCAACGGTGATGCTAGCTGCCATTACTGCATCAGGCTCAGGGCGGCCAAGCTATAAAGAGGCAAAATTAAAGAATATATTCAGATAGGTTTCAATTTCCTTTCTATAAATACTGTGAAATTCAACAACGACAAAAGACTAAAAATTTAGTAATATGGTACAAGCGACAAGAAAATAACAGAATTGTAACTGTTTGCAAAATTTTAATACAATTTTGCTTTCAGGTACAAGTAGGGTGCATAAATTGGAAATATGGTAGTGATGCCTCAGAGTAATATCTCTCGATTGATTTTGTGATCAAATCTTGACAAATTTCCCTCTATTTGATAGACTGAATTAAAAGAAGAAGAAGTGATGCCAATTTACATTTGTTACAAGAAATTATGTTTTTTACATCTTTTCATTAGAACACATGTCCCCTGCTTAACCCATTGGAGATGGTTTGATTTTGGTATAACATGCAGTTTCCATACAACCCAGCATGAGATATATTGTACTTAGTTTCTAATGGGTTAATTATCAAATAATACATATTATTACACATACAAGCCACTTTTTCGATACAATAAAACCTTGTATTAATTATCCTTCCAGAGGTTTACTTGCTGGCATGCAATATTGTTAGCATATTAGCTGTCCTATGTATTTTACGTTACCCGTATCAATGGGGAAAATGAGTGCAATATTGTTACAATATTCAACTCTGCGAGGCCAATATCTCACTCTGCGTTAGCGCGAGCGCGTAACAACGGTGCGCATTACTGTTACGCGATGAAGTGACCGATGAAATACGCGATGAAGTGCGCGATAATTACGCGTAAAGAGAGCGATGAAGTGCGTGAGTTTGAAATACTACAGAGCTAGCTTTACCTGCATTTATCGATGAAATTGTAAAAACAACAGTTTATTCTGGCACATATTTCCTGAAATTTGTATGTATAATAATAATAATATTGGATTTCTTTCGTGGTATATCGTAGATATTGCATTCATTAGCATAAATATTGCACTCGTCTTCGACTCGTGCAATATGTATGCTTCTGAATGCAATAGCTACGATATACCACTCAAGTGCATCCAATATTATATAAATATTAAAAATACAGGCTCAAAGAATAAAATGTTTACATAACTTTGCATAGCAGCACAATTAATACAAAACAAATTTGCAACCCCCACACCCCCACCAACCAACATTCATTGTGTGCCCTGCAGAGGTAAATCTTCTCTTATTTGAGAAATATTGTGTTATTTAATATTTGCACTTCACTAACGACCGAGATATCTAAAAATATCACATTATTTGGATTCCATGTGATAAGTTAGAGGCAATTTAGTATCAAGGCCCTTCTAACTGGAACACATGCTAGGGCCCTTATGCAAGCCATGTGACGAATATTAATTTGAAGTACTTACTTTGAGTTCTTCAAAGAGTTCGGCCGTGGCATGAGGGCTGGGGCACCACAGGATGCGTAGCTTGGGGAAGTGAAGGGTAAGCAGGGTCAGCTTGGACGACAGATTCTGATAGGAGATCTCATTGGACATGGTGGACTGTGTCTGAAATACAATCATCCAATGGTCAAAATCATCTGTTATGTCAATCTATTAACTCTTAACGTGCCAAAGTCGCAAATTTGCACCACACAATTCATACAATGTCCATAGAACTGTAATTTCTATGGCACATCAAGAGTTAGACTACATGAATATGACCTTGATGTGTAACCCAACAACTGGCAGTTGCTCCGGTGACAATATCTCAGAAGACAAAGAGTTTAATAGTGTTAGGGTTGCCAGTGGGTTTCCCGTTCAGAAAAGGGTTAGGGTTAGTGTATGAAATATTCGTCGCAGCAATTATTTCTGGAGCAATGTCACAGAACCACAATAGTTTTCATGTCAATCGAGGAAAAAACCGAGTTGGACAGGAATAGTCAGTTTAAGATTTGGGGTATTTTCTGAAAGGTCATTTATTCAACAGCTATGGAAAAATCATTGTGAAATATATTCTAATTTGATATGACTGTATTTTCAAGGTAGCGTGGACAAGTCTGTAAATTTTACTGCCAATTATCGGTATATCATATCTTCTCACTCGAATGTAACTTCAAAATGAGTAACTGACATTACAGATTGGCAAAACTTCAGGACTGAGTGTACAAATTAAGTGTATTGAATTTCAGTCCAAGCTGGTATGTCCTTTACATAATCCCTTTTCTGTTTTGGTTTTAGTTTACTGCTGTATGTCTTCATGTTTTAATCATTCTTTCTATTATTATTACAAGTAATATTCCACATGATTATTTTGGGGGGTCTATTTTACCTTTATTTGTGTAGTGACACATTTGAAAATTGTTCAGTTTATTTTCTAAGTCAATTTTATGAATTGTTCTTTTTTGTAAGCCATCAGCTAATGTGGAGAGCTTTCAACAGGAGTTTCTGTCCTTATGATAATCCCCACACAGTAGTTGATTGTTTTATTATTTTTGCTTTGTTAATGTTGTTTCTGTATTATTTCATATGACATTTCCTGGAAATTGAATAAATAAATGAAATGAACTAAAATATAATAGAATACATACCTGGAGAGCAAATGACTTGTTCGGGTCAAACTCGATCAGCAACACAGGGCGTTTGTAGAATCTGGTCATGGCGGTAGCCTGGTTGTAGAGTCTACCACTAGCCAATGAACCAATCAGGTCGCTGACGCTCTTACGCTCCACGCAGATGTCAGGGGTCAAGATATAGTCTCCCACCTGAACAGGAATGGAAACAAGGGTTTGATCAAGCAGGTTTTGGTACTTTTTTTCATAACAAGTCAGGGTTCATACAAGCATAAACAGATGAAATTCAATGATATTTTGAGGACTACTTGAGGTCTAAATTTCAAAATAAAAATGTCTCAAGCAAGATTCTAAAATAAAACAGGCAAAATATTTTGTAGACATTTTGAGAAGGAATTGAACAAAAATGATACCATATTACGAATTTCAGGTACCCTACTTTGTGTATAGCAACTGCCTCATACGATAAAAAAAATCTTTAGTTCAAATTTGTTCATAAACATGACAGACTTTGGTTCCTGTAAAAGTTAATTTTAAAAACAGTAATAATGAGTGATGCAAATTTGTTGTTTTCTCTTTTTATTTACATTCAAATATGGATTATACTGTGAGAAATATAACATATAAATACCACTTCCAAGGACTTTACAGCGAAATTCAAATATATATATCAACAGCTTTCAAACTTTTGAACTCATCAAGGAGGCTCTGTATGACATACAAACAATATTACAAAACAAATATTTACACCAAAAAAGGTACAAATCATTCAAATACATCAGGAATATTACATTTATTCAAAGTTACAACACCCTCCTCTATCCCTTTTCTCCTGTCTCCTCCCCTTCCTTTTCCCTTCTCTATCTAGAGATAAACAAACCACTTACATACCTCCAGGGTGATGGGTTCAATATCAATTCCTCGCTTGTGGATCAGGGACGGCAGCTCACTCCGAAACTCTCGCATGTCAACAATGATCTGAATCAATAAATAACAACAAATTCACAAGTAGAAATCATGCTTGTGTTCAGCTTTTTTGCAGCTCTATAAACATATTACTTCAGCTATTAAAATCTTACTTAAAATGTAGTTTTAGTACTGCAGTATAAACAGTCGGTGTTGTGAGTTTACTACCTCTAGTGCTGAAATGATACTTGTCAGAAAAAAAAAATACCTCTGTTTAGCTCTTAATGAATGTTCTACCATGGAAGTGCTCTTTCTTATAATTTTACACAAACTGACATAAGTCACTTGAGCATGTAACTTTAAATGTGTATAATACCAAGGAGCTATTACACACTGGAGTCACAACTTTCACACAGCCTTTACGACATGTTTGAAGCCGCCACTCAAAAATGTGTCACATATGCGCTTAACTAGATCTGCCTTGCAGGTGGCCAGACAAAAGCATTCTGGCTGACTGTGTAATTCTCCCTATCGCATATAGCCGATATCATGCGATATCACCTCGCGATACCGATATCTGATCGATCGCTCTTGGGATGTATACTTCCGGTTCCGGTAAATTGTACAGTCAAACGCACAAAACATGTCATTTCGAACCTCGTCAAATTTGTAATATCAATATCTTATACCCGAGCAAACATGGATTGACCTGATGAACAATTTCGGAGAATGTCTGTGTCGCAATTAAAGGACTTTCTTAGTAGAAGAAATGTTCCTACGACTGGTAAATGAAGGACTGAACTCGAAACTCTCGCCAGGAAAGCCGCAAATGTTTACCCCGTGACAGAGAAATGCGACCACGCACACACCAAGTCGGAACGCGAACTGCCGGTGGCTCCGTTCATGGTCTAAATGGAAGGGTTGTTATATGAACGAACAACTTGAAAAAAAAATATCATTCGCAAGATTATAAGAAAGATTTTGACACGATCCACGAGTATTTTAGCATTCAATGTGTATCACGCTTGCTTAAACCGGAAGTTTATTTCCCAAGAATAACAGGTCCAAAAATTAGAGCGCCACATACGTTCAGATTCGGAGAGCTATATGCGAGAGGGAGAATTACTAGTCACTTTCAAAGGAAGGAATGTTTTCATAATAATAATTGCTTTTTGCTGTACCCAATAGTAAAAGAATGAGTGAACACACAATCTTCAGGCTTGAGGGACATAATAATAATAATAATAATAATGGGTTCTTATAGTGCGCTATACAAACAGTATCATAGCGCTTACACATTATTATTACCCCGGTCACTGGATACATTAATTCAATCCATGCGAATAGAAAACAGGCAAAAATCATGAAATACAAATGGGCATTATTTTGACATAATTTATCGAAGAGAACTACATTTGAAATTAATAAATATGTAAAGTCTATTTGTCGGAGTTGATGGGAAAAGTGTCAACACTGGCATGAAAGAAGGGTATGATTTCCAACATTTTTCTCAAAATACGACTCTGATTGAAGTTTGGAAATAAAATTTCTCATGCCATTTGTTTTCAATATTTATATTTACTTATAGGGCAAAAAATCACACTATTTAACCGGGAAACAAGTGTAATTTTCACATGTTATCAAGTGTCAAAACTCATCATCAGATCTTCCTATGAAGTTGGCAGCATGGAACATCCAACATCAAAGAGACTAAAGCACCTGATGAATTCCTTTGTATGTCTTTAGAAATCCAACAGCTATTTGATTTCATTATTGCTAGTTGGAACTCCAGTCTTTCATACATCCTTGATATTACTAATCGAAATAACAAAAAAATGACATACAGGTATAAATACAAAGTAAAAGAATGATTCCAAATTTGAACAAGGAGGGGAAAAAATGACCGTCATTTACCTTGCGCTGGCCCTGATTGGTAGGTTCCTGACCTCCCGCTTTTCTTGTGTCTGCACTGGTTGCCGAGGGCAACGAGGGGTCACGTGACAGTTGCGGTGCATCTTCAGTCTTCCCATCAATTTCTTTGGTTAACACCATGTTCTGATGGAGTAATCAAAGAGATAAAGGAGGATTAGGGCTCCTTGTTAAGCATATCATAACTGCAGGACTAATTGCCACAAATCAAGCCTTTTAAGGTTTTTCAAATGGCTTGGTATTTGGACTTTTCTGTAATTTCAATCATTAGATGTGGAACTTATTGCGATTACAGTGATACACTTTTTAGTCAAAAGTGAGCGTACTGTCAAAGGACAATGTGATATTAAAACTCAATTGTTTGCTTTCTTCTTGTTTTTGTTTCTTAATTTTAGTATGCCTTTTTAATGCTAAGCAATGACTGTCATATTTTGTGTTGATTATATATTTTCAAATTTTGATTCAGCTCACTTTTGCTAAGGTAATCAATTTGAAATAAAACAAACAGTTTGCAAATTGAATCTGGCAAGTTGCTACCAGTCATGATTAAATCTAAGAGATTTCAAATAGCAATTAGGTAGATATTAATAAATCACATGGACTATATTTTCTACACTCTTCATCAATCATGAAGATATCCACATTTGTTTGGCAGAATGTGGGAGGCTATATAAAGTTTAGCAGCTCTGAACACGTCAGTGTCCAATTTGAAATGATTACATATTGCAAGCTAGATTAAAACTCACTGATTTTTCCTTAATGAGGTGCTCAAATGCTTCCTTTTCCAGCCGTAACGATGTCAGATACTTCTGCTCCTCCGTTGATCCAGAATAGATGAGGAAATAGACACGAAGAGGAATGCCTGGTCTACACGCCTTGAAGACCTTTTATAGGGGAAAAAGCAGAATTGGAATAGTCCCTAAAGGCATAATTTAACAATGAACACAGTTTTAAAAATCTGAGCTACCCAATCCTCCATGCTATAAGTATCTCTCACAAAAACTAACTAGAAAACGTCAATGACGTAGCGCTCATCCGGCATCTCGCATCATCATATATCCAAAATTTCATGTGGTAGAATTTTATACTGGTCAAAAAATTAAAATTTGATGTCCCGGAAGGAACATGAATATGAAACAAGTTTTGAAGCCCCCACCTAGCCCTATCATATAAAAAAATCAGAATGAAGATTGGTCAAGAAATGAGGGAGAAGCAATTTCTGTTATTTTTGGAATAAATCTGCATAAATTACCATAATTAATTAATGGAGCAACAGTTAAAAATTCTGGGTAGAAGTTTAGTGTACCAAGCTTAGCTCTACCAGATAAAGCAAACTTAATCAAAATTGGTTGAGAAATGAATGAGAAGAAGCATTTTTTGTGATTTTATTTGTGATTTTGAATAAATTTGCATAAATTTGCATAATTTATTAATTTTAAATTTGCATAATTGATTAATTTCAAAATTTTGTGTAGAAGTCTTGAAGCCCCCACCTAGCCCTATCAGATCAAACAAACAGAATGAAAATCGGTCAAGAAATGTGGGAGAAGAAGCAATTTTTGTTATTTTTGGAATAAAGTTGCATAAATTACCATAATTAATTACTGGAGTATAATTTTAAAATTCTGTGTAGAAGTTTTATGTGCATGACTCAGCCCTACCAAATAAAGCAATTACAATCAAAATCGGTCGAGAAATGAAGGAGAAGAAGCATTTTTTGTGATTTTGAATAAATTTGCATAAATTAACATATATAATGAATTTCACGATTTCTTGTGTAAAGTTTTAAATCCGCCACCATAGCCCTATCATAATAAACAACTCAGAAATCAAAAATCGTTGAGAAAATGACGAAGAAGAATACATTTAAAACTGTTGGAACGGACGGACACTACGACGGACGGACGGATGGACGACGGACGCCACGCCATGGCATAAGCTCATCGGGCCCTTCGGGCCGGATGAGCTAAAAATGAAGCCCTGAAAATATTGTACTTCAAAATGATCATTTAGTGTTTTAAAAGAGTGAAAAATCTACAAGTACTCAGTTTCGCCATGTCCATTTCTTCCCAAAGAAAGCTGTGTTACAGTTTAGAGTACACCAGATGCAAAAGGTGTGTGATGTTCATCCAGTCACATCTTGCCAGTGGCAACATAACTCTCCAAAGTTATGTATTCTAGGTGGTTTATTTGTCCATTCAAACTGCTATTGTGTAGTTCACATATCACAGTTTATTTTTTTTTTTCAATTAAAGCTCCACAATGTTAAAGTGTTTTTAATATGGGTTAATATGATTACAGAAACAAGTACACTGTTCAAGGCTTTTACTGTGAAAGTTTCACGATAAATGTTGCCCCTTATTACACACTAACACCTACCTCAAGTTGTCTGACAAATTGTATCTCCGCATCATACAAGATGACATAACGTGGTTCTAGTTCCTCTAAGGTTCTTGATAAGCTGTAAGGGTCTCTGAAAATAATGAGAGATAAAAAGTAAAGGTCAGTAGTTTATAGCCTTCGATCAGCACCTTTAAGGCACTCCCTCATGACTTTACCCTCCCTGATCATCAGATCATATCATGCCTGCACAGGTGAGCACCACCTCTCCCTGTGGAGTATTCTTAGCCCGGCTGCCACTACGACGCTTAAGCCAATTTTGCCCCCAATGAATTTTTTCATCCTCTCAGGTGTCCATTTATATTCCTGGGTGGAGAGGGGTATTTGCAGAAGAAGTGTCTTACCCAAGAACACAGACGCCGCAACAGGACTCGAAACAGCGATGTCTAGTTCGAGAAACCCTTGTCTTATCCATTAAACCACAACGCCTCTACTGAATGCTCCTTCTACTGTTAATTAACTATTCACAAAATAATATGATACTACTATATATTAAATAAGACCAGTCTGCCGACATAAAACAAAAAAATCAATCAAGCTTCTGGACTTCGTATTGCACAGTAACCCACAAATGTCATGACTGACGGTTTAAAGGAGATTCCTAGGTTGGTTACAAGTTGCTTTGAAGAGAAGGAAAAAAATATGAGGAACACATTAGTGTAAGTTTAAGAGAAAGCAGAAATATATGAGTTAAGAAATAAATGGTTAAACAATTATTACAAATTGGTAAAAATGAGTAGTTTCTGGTAATCAGCCCTCAAGTTTTAAAAATTATCAAAAATTTGTACTTTCTCAAAAAAATAAATTCTTCATCTTTGTACTGTATGTTCATACCAACACTTTTTTATGTTACCTTGTGTGAAGTTAATATGAATTTGCACAATCATGAAAATGAAAATTTAGTGACATTTTGTGTACAAAATAAAAGGAAGGTATTGCCAAGCTGGTAATGATCTTTGTAAACTCCAAAAATTCATGATTTTTCCCCAAACTTTCTTCAGTCTCTTTTTTTGTTACTATTCAAAGCAACTTGTTCTCAAATAGAGTTCTCATTCAAAAGGCACAAATTACTTGATAGAGGCTATTCTTACTTGCAGCCATGCAGAGGGTGTATTACCGTCATGGGTGCTGTTTCAATGTTGTGGTAGGCCTCCAGCGAAGTGATTTCTATGGCATCAATATCTTGAGATGGCTTTCTTCTTTGACCAGATTCTGATGTGTTATCCTGCCAAACAAGAAAACATTACAATAACCCTGTGAGATTCAGAATTTCAAAACATCACTGGTATAACCAGTGGTATATCTGCGTTCTTGCCTCAGTACAGGCAACCTCTTTCTGAGATAAATTTTCCTTTGATTCCATGTTTACTTTGTATCATTTATGTAAGATCCATTTCTTCTTATTTTTATTCTTAAAATGTTATTATTAAATTGTTGTTAACAAATTGATATTGTTATCATCATTCTTATTTTTATCATTGATATTATTCATCATCTTATTATTATGATTATGATGATTGTGATTAATATGAATACAATTATTATTATTAGGATTATTATGATGATGATGATGGTGATTATTATCATCATCATTACCATTATCATCATCATCATCATCATCATCATCATCATCATCATCATCATCATCATCATCATCATCATCATCATCATTCTCATTATCATTATTATTTTCATTATTATTATTATTCTAATTGCTACCTTAGGGCAAATTCTTTTGTTCTTGGCCTATTCTTTCGATTCCCCTCAATGCACACCTTTTTCATCTCTCCTCCCTATTGTGATGGAATAAACCTATTGTGTGGATTCCCCCTATTGTGGCTTTTAATGTTGTTGTTATTATTTAATATTATTGTCATCATCAATCATCATCAACATCATCATCACCATCACCATCACCACCATCACCATTACTATTATCATTTTTGTTATCATAATCATTACCATTTCATTATCGTCACGATTATCATCATTATCATCATCTCATTATCATTATCATTATTATAATGTTCATCATCATCTTCACCATTATCATCATCATCATTACCATCATCACCAATAACATTATATTATTATTATTTGCACATTTTATTTATAGATGCCTGTTGATAATAACATTTGTTTGGAACTGCCTTCAACAACAAACTAAACTAAATCAAAACATCCAAAGCAGTTTTCTTAACAAATATATAGGATTGTTGCACTTTGCTTCAATAGTCACTACAGTGCGACATACACTTAATTGATGAAATTAATTTCTTGATATTTCTAAAAATTTCTATTTCTATTTAGGTTTCTTTCATCTAAAAATGATGGAAATGTATACCTCATCATCTTCACTATCATCATTGCTTGTCATCTTTCGTTGCATCTGCGTCAACGTCAGCTCATTACCATCTGCATCCCTATCGTCTGCACCACCATCAGCCTTCCTCTTGGTACCAGTCTTTGCACCTGTTCTACCTCCTCTTGACCTTTGACCTTTGCCCCTTTCTCCAGCAGCTCCTCTTTGGGGTCGTGAACCTCCAACAGCACCAGTTGCCTTTGGGATACAATGTGAATAGTAATGTTATTAGAGGTGATGATTATATTTTCAAACAGTAATAGTGATAGCAGGAGCCTATTGCCTAAAACTTTTACCAGAAAAATATCTCAGGTAAAATACAAAAACTCCAGTTATGCTACATTTACAGCCCCGGCAATCACGTTTCAGGACACCATGGACAAAACGGGATGGATGTGACACAACACATGGGAACAGGATCGGTAAATGTGAAAGACCTAACAAAACTTGAATACAGAAAACAAAAATGGCAAACTATCCCATGGAGCACTACATTTATGGCAAACGGGGCTCCTGTGGCCACCAGGAACATAATGTAAACATAGCATTAGCATGATAGTACAAATCATTTTCACATTTGAAAAATAAGTTTCGTATAACAACAGAGTTTTTTCTTTGGTAAAAGTTTTAGGCAATAGGCCCCAGGAGATGTTGTAGATGTGGTGGTAGTAGTGGTAGAAGTAATAGTAGCAGTATTTACTGCAGTTAGTAGAAGTAGTAGTGGTGGTAGAAGGAATAGTAGTAGTAGTAGTAGATGAGTAGTAGTAGTACATGTAGTAGTAGTAGTAGTAGTAGTAGTAGTAGTAGTAGTAGTAGTAGTAGTAATAGTAGTAGTAGTAGAAGTAGTAGCAGCAGCAGCTGTAGTGTACTCAGAATAGCAGTAGTAGTAGGTAGTAGTAGTAGTAGTGAGTATAGTAGTAGTAGTGTAGAAGTATAGTAGAGATAGAACGACAGTAGAAAGTAGTAGTGCGTGATAGAAAGAAAACTTAGTAGTACAGTAATAGTAGTAGTAGTGGTGGAATATTTCAGGTAGAGATTAGTGGTAGTGTGGTAGAGTATAAGTAGGTAGATAAGTACTTATAGTCAATTAGTAAATACTAGTAGTATAATGGTGCAGTAGTTAGTATTTGTAGTTGTAGTAAGTAATAGTAGCAGCCAGCTAGTTAAGTACTTGTAGTAGCCCCAGAATCTGCTCCCAGAATGTCTCTCCTATCCTCACCTTAGGTCATGGTGGTAAAATGTTCCTCCTTTGGCGCCGAGAGTTTCAGGAAGAGACGATGGAGGAGTGAAAGGAGCCATCACACAAGGTATTCCTTCAGACTGGCACAGGTCCTGTCATCTACGCGCACAGATATAGAACACGACCTGACTTGATCTGAAAAATGGATAAAAAAATTCCAACTTATACAAAGAGTAAATAGCATGATGCCGAGGTAATCCTAATAACTTGGGCTAACTTAGCTGAAAGCTTATTCTAGTATCAAGTAAATTATGCACACATTCTTCTGCTGTGAAAATCTTTGTGGTTCAAAATGTGTGACTTTCTTTTCTAAATGTGATAATGTTAAATATCCCATGTGCCAGAAATTTGTGTTGCAGCTTTTAATGGATTTTATTTTTATCAAGGCTCTAGGAGAATAAAATACCTATTTTCCATTCTTGATTCTCCTTAAGTAAACAAAATTAGAACAAATTTTCCAGCTGGGAGAATCCATGTCCAGCTGATGTGTAGTGGTAATATGTTTCAACTCATTGCGTCAACTCTTCTTAGGCATTTTTCATGTGTTTCCAATCATGTCACCTTACCTTTGATGAAGGAAAGGTTTGCCAGAGAAAAATTTACACATGCCAAGGAGGTTCTGGTGTCATGTTTTGTGTTATCAAATCAATTTACATTATGATAGATTTAGATCCAATGCTTGATCTTTTATTTTAATGACTCTCATTAAAATAAAAGACCGAAGCAATTTGACCTCTACTTATCATTATCATGCTGATAATCACGAGTGTCGTGCTAATCAACATTACTAAATTGATGATATTACACAAGTGTATGTGAAAAACAAATTTTGAGAAAGTTTGTTCTTTCACCAAAATACCAAAACTATACATGCATTAATTGAGCACTGCCTTCAAATCCTGGCCATTTCAGTTTACTTGCCTCCGATTCTTCCTGTCTGATTTCTTCGCAGGATTTCTGGAAACATCCTCCACTTAGGGGCTCTCTCCCACGACAAGTTCTGAGAGTCAGGGCTAAACATGAACAGAAAAGCCAAGCAGATTATATTAAGCATTTCATTTGTCGCAGCCGTATGAGATGGAAACATATTTTTAACTTCTTTGTTTACGTAGAGTCTATGATTGGCAAGAATATTAGTATGAGTTCAGGGTGTTACTTTCATTTATAATAAAAAAAGGTAAAAAGGTAGTTAGAATCTGAGCACTCTGAATTGGTTAGACTGCATGCACTATTTCCCTTTTCCAATGCACAGTGTGTTATTGCACATCCTGCTGTGGGTTGCCTACTTTGCTATACCACATTTGAATAGTGGTATCCTGTGATTGTATTGTACCATAGACAGAAATAATCCAAAACTTAGATTAACTTATTATAATATGAGCAAATCAACCATATCGAGTAGTCGTACTTGTCTTGTGCTAGGCCATGAAAATACAGTCCAAAATCCAACTCAATCCTCTGCAGCAGGATAGTTTGCCATATGGAACTTACTGATGTAATATCGCCTGGTTTTTTCGGAAAAAAAGATTCACAATCTTAGCCTTAGCATGAGTGCAAATATCCGCAGTGCTTTCACTTTTAAAAATTAGTCAAAAACCCACCCAGCTGCAACTTGGTGTCAATTCATTCCAATTGGAATATCTTTTTGAATAATTATTTTACTAACACATTTTGAACTGTCCGCGAGTAATTTGTATAATATCAAAAACATGCTATTTTTGAAAAAATCAGGTGCACAATGATTCATTTTCACATTAACCCAATTGGAGATCTGATTTGATTTCACATATAACACGCATTGTTTATAGACTCGCAACACAAGTTAATTCTTACTAGTCTCCAATGGGTTTAAAATGACAATTGAGCTGAACACATCTTTGCAACACCACTAAAATCTATAATAAATAAAATATTCTCTAAGATTGTACTTTCTCCTCCTCTGCTTGCTGGTAGAGCTGCAGCTTTTAGCCCCATTCTGTTTATCTGCTTTTTGTTCTCCTGGGGTGTGTTCCATAGATTCTCCTCTTTACAGCATGTGTGTAGATAGTAGGTAATTATGATTAATAATATATTGATGTATATATATTTAACGTAGTGGTGCAGTTATGTTGGATTTTTTTCTAAAAAATCTTGCATGAAAACAAATGCTTTTTTCATTTAACCTCCTAAACAATCTTGTGAATTTTTTTTTGACAACTAGATCAATATTCCAACGCTGCTGCAGCAGTTTGATTGCATCCTTCCGCAATGTCTTGCACCCTAGCTAACAATGCTATGATCACAAAGTTCATTAAAGGGAGAAGGAGCCAGCAACTAGCAGGCATAAAGTTAGAAATAAAAATGAATTGTCGAGTATTGTATGAGAATTATGGTACACTGTTGATAAAGCATAGCCTAAATAAGGGGTACTGTGCCGAAACTCACCCTCAGCAAGGCCCTATAAATTAGTTTAATTTTGTTTATTCTACATCTCTTGCAAGTTTTATCCCAGGATAAAACTGCAGAAACGAGCTTATAGGGGGAGGAGCTTATGCGATTCATACAGGTATACATTACCGCCGGCGCGACTTAACACGACGTGGCATGGCATCGTGTCACGCATGGTCAGCTCCTGACCGGTGCACGTGTGCCGAATCTGATTGCGTTGGCAAGAAACTCAAATACAATGTATTTTCTTAGACTTAATAGTTCTGGCTCCTTCTCCCTTTAAATATTATTTATTTCACAAAACATACCTACATAACTGTGATCTTTGACCTTAAATCAACAATGTTTAATCAAGCTCATAAAAAGCAATAAATCAATCTCCTTTGACTTGCGCTAAACCTATTTCTGGATCTAAGAGAAGACATTTGAAAATAACCTACTTTTGGCCGTTGTGGAGCCATGTCCCTGGGCGCCCTATAAGGGCCAGGTGTACCATTTGAAGGAACACTTGAATCTCCCACTTATTACCAGATCATTTCTGCCAGAGTTTTGATTAAATATCCAATTATGCATTTTTAAAGAAGCATGAAAATGTGAAAGTTTACATTCAACCCACGTGGGCGACAGTTCAACAAAGCAATCGCCAACAGCACCACTTGAGTCTTTTGCTCAGGTGAGCTAAAATCATAATGAAGATTTTATCATCTCACACCAAACAATGGACTCAGCTGCCTTCTAAGAAATAACCTACCAGAATTGTTGGCGCACTTGCGTTCACTTTTCCCCTGGACATGAACGGGTAAGCCAAGAAAAATACAGAAATATTATAAGATAACGATAGTTATTCTTATCATGGTGGATACACCAAAAGGGATATCAACATTATTCTTTTTTTCACAGTAGTTACATCACTTTAACCTTTTTTGTGTTGCTGATGTTATCTCTCTCCACGTATGCTCATTATATCAAAGCTTGCATCAACAATATCTCAATATTCAATTGTTCGGTTACTTGCCACCCTAACATTATTGAAGTTTTGCAGCACTAGTGCCACATTCATCTTCTATTAGACATTTAACAATATTCCAAAACCTAATAATGTTCAAGGTGCGCCAGCTGGAAACTAGAGGTCCATTTCTTCTACTTGTCAAATGAAAGCTGTACACAAGATTGGTTCAAAAAATACATGGAGAGTAAGATGACAATAACTAATTAAGTCTCCTCTAAATTTTGATTCCTTTTTTGAATATACTAGATTTTTCTTATAGAACTCTTTAACATGATCTTTACACCTAGAATGCAATCAAAAACACTTGTACAGAGGTGTTAGTTTGTTAATTATTAATTCTGTTTTTTGTGGGGGGGCGGGGGGGGAAGAGCCAACTACAATCTTTCTGTCCAGCTGTCCTTAAGTTGTCTGATTATGAGAGAATAAGTTAAGCGTAAATGTACATTGATTGGGGCTTAGTCCTCACTTGGCGCTGAAACTACGTCTAGAATCAAGCTACCAATATGCCAAGGATTCTCTCCGTGAAAAATCTGTAATTGCAACGTTGACGTATCGTAAATAAACAATATCAATAATCACTCGTAGCTACGGAAACCTGCTGATGTGGCCTCTCTATGGGGCTTATTTTTATCGTCCCGCATAAAATTAGATACTCTATTTTATGCTTGATTCTCCTTAAGTAAAGCTAAATTACTAGCACAAAATCCTCCCCAGGGGGTAGATCCACGTCTGCCTAGTGATAGTGTGCGTTATGATATTTCAAACTCATTTGGTTTGCTTGAGCATTTTTCAAGTGCTTCCCAATCATGTCACTAACCTTTAAGTTGACGCTTTCTGTCTATTGCATGAACACATACATCTACTTCTAAAATACAACATAACAATGTCTAATGTGTTGAAAACATAACTTGAATATTTGGATATGTAGATGAATGAAAAAGTGTTCCAAGGCAAATGGGGAATTTTACTATGGATCAACAAAATCAAATTAAAACGGTAACAAGGACAAACAGCAAAGTGCATTCATCCCCCTCGCCGGGTACATATTAGCATAACATATGTATTAATTTAATGAAGTGTGAACTTGCTCCTTTGGCATAGCATACTTAAAGATTCAACTCCTGTCTAAAATTACTACTGAAGTCATTGACGGAACGTTGTAATTAGCCATTCTTAATATATTTTATGAGCTATTGACCTTTGACCTTTTGACATTAAGTGTTAACATAATCCAAAATCATATTGTATTTTCATACTATGATGTATGATAAGATCAAGATTTGACACCATTTCACTGACAAAAGTGTGCAAACATATTAAGTGGTGGAAAATTACATTTCATTCAATGAAATATAGGTCTTTTTCCTAGGTAAAAGTATCTTTATTATTCAGTTGTTTTTACAACCTGCCTGATATTTCACTGGCTTTTGAAACAAAATCATAATTTTATGCGGATTTGTTTTGCCAAAAAAATAGTTGTTTGGCTGTGACAAAAATTTTCTACACTTACTTTGAAATGTTTGTAGGTAGAGTTCTCACAAAATTAGAATTATTCTCCTTGTTTTGTTTCAAATTCAATATGCATAGCTAAGACTTAAGTAAAGTCTTTCAACTGAAAGTCTAACTTGCTTCCAGTTTATTGCTAGATCTTACATGTGACAACCCACAGTAATCGTGGCTCTCTTAAAATAAAATACAACCCCCCCCGCCCAAAAAAAGCCCCTTTTCAGAGTGATACCAGTTACCAATTTTGAGTCACCTATAACATCTGGGCCTTGTCTCATAAAACCTTGATTTACAATCAATTGTAAAATCCGAGTCTTAAGCTCCGAAACTGTCTCATTGATTGAAATTTGCCATAAAATCGACTACAATCAATGTAACTTACCAATCGATCGGCCCGACTATCGTCATTCACTGAATATGCCAGACGAAGCTCTACAGTCGTAACCTTTCAACTTGCAGCTTGGATCGACAAATTTATCGTACGCGTGCGAATT
>JZLH01S0158617.1:4503-16835 GCA_001188425.1 Eucidaris tribuloides
AATAGCCCCGTTAAAATAGGGTTAAGATCATCATCTTCATCCTCCTCCTCTTCACCATCACCATCCTCCTCCTCACCATCGTCTAATCAACCTCCTCCTCATCTTCCTCCTATTCATCTCTTTCCTCCTCCTCCTCTTGATCATCTTCTTCATCACCATCATCACCCCCACCACCACCACCATCATCAGGATCCTGATCATCATCATTTAATGTGTGTTTTCTATGTTTATATGTGCCAGATCAGAGGTGACGAGCTGGTCCCATGTCTTGTGAGATCTTCTTCCAGTTCTACAACCTCCCACTTGTAGATCCCAACATTCCTACCCCCCCCCCCCAGTTTTCATCTGTCATCCTCTCAGTGTGGCCAAACCACTGGAGATGACTGAATTTGTTCTATTCTGTTCATCCAAGCTTCTCACACAGATAGGAATACTCCTTCAACACCTCCAAATCTGGTTGACCCAAGCGTGGCACGTTATATCGGAATACGCTCTAGCCGGCTGGACATTGGCGCTACCCTACTTGCAACAAGCCTGGGAATTCATCGCCCACTACTCGGTTTTGCTGTGGAACGCTGTGTCTCCGGCGTTGGAACAAGCATGGATGTGGCTAAATGACACATTCAGGTAGGGTTGCAATTCCTTCACTTGGCGTATCGTTGCTGAGGGGACAAAATCTTATCTCTCATTAATGTTAAATGCTCAGGATAGCAAAAAAAGAACAAAACAAAACGATTACAAAAGAATAGCTGGCATTTAAATCAGTGAGAGTAGTTCCTTTTATTTAGATGCGATATATGTCATTGGGACAGAACAAAATTTAATTTTCTAGCTACATTTTGATCCAAAATTGAAATACAAGGGTTTGTCACCCCAGAGGCAATATGTATTATCATCTAAATATGAATGTTATTCCTTATTTTCAAATGTGTATGCCATAAGAGTAAAGACCCATGTCTTTCCTTTATAAACTTCATTTTCATTTCCTAACTCTCTAAGTAACATTATTCCCCGTAAAATTTTGCAATAGAACTGAAATATACATAAAAAAGACTGTGCTTTCCCCAGCATTAACTTTCCCCTGCTTGTATATAAATGTATAAAGAACACTCTCTTATGACTATCCTCATTTAAAAATGTCATAATTAGTTTGTGATTTTTTGGTCGAAGTGATATTTCTTTTTAGGATATTCTTAAATGTCAATTCCTCTGGAAACAGTGGAATTCTGCAAAACTCTTGTTTTCTTGATTTTAGAGAATTTGGTGTTGATATTTCTTTCATGGAATTTTAAGTCTGTATTGCCTGTTGGTGGAGCTCATTCTGTGTTACAGTTTATCAATAACATTTGTCTTGTCAATACTTTGTTCTCTTTTTCAGCAAAACGTAGGCCCAGGGATCCAGATGGAACAAGAATCAACTACGATCATACAAGTTCCATCTGATGACTACTTTGGGAATAATTCCAAAAATTAGGTAATTTTTGAGCTAACATAAAATTGTAGGGAAAAGAAAATGATACCAACTAATATATAATATAGTGTATGTTTATGCAATCAATACACTGTGAAATTTTAAGAAGTAATTATTAAAGATGAAAACTTGGCTTATTAAGTATAAAAAAGGCATTTAGGTAGAATAGTATTAAGTAGTGTATATTTAGGCCAACAGGCATTCAGAATTTATAAGTGCTCACAACGTGTAGGATTGCACATACTGGAACAATTATGTATTGGTAATTCAGTGTTGCAACATTGGAAGTAACAATAGTATTATTCTTCAAGGGGATGGTTCAGTATTTGCGTAAGTTAAATTGTTATTTTTATCTTTTAATAATGTATACAGCATATATTTCACATACATATATTTTAGTTGTTGCTTAGTCCCAAATTTCTTGATAAAATGAAACCACTGCAAAATCTTCAGCACAAACAGTAAATGTTTTTTTCTGGTGACCGTTTCATGAAAGTTGTCAGACTCTGACAGTTACCATGGTTACAGTAAGTGCGCAGTGCTTCTCAGCCAATCAAAACGAAGGATTTTACTGAACTTGTCGGATATTTTATCCGACAAGCCCTTTCATGAAACGCCCCCCCCCCCCAGATCTTCTGTACATTTAGCACTTGTTTCAACCAGTGATGATATACTTAGCTTAAAAAGATGTAGCTCTAGTGGCGTTTTTATGCACGTTTATCTGGTATTAATTTTGTTCATTCATGGTTTCATTACAGTCGTAGTACTAAAACATCACATTGATAGGGTACAAACAAAATACACATTTAATGAGATTGTACTTGTCCATTATCAACCACATTGTGCCTTCCTGTAATTCCATCTTATACAAAATTTGTATAACTATTTAAAACCACCATTAAGTACTTCAGAAAGTATAAATCTATATTGCTTCACCATACTCCACTGTAGTTCAAAATAATCCACCTATTTGATATTTATTTTCAAGGTGATATTTATTCATGGCTTCCTTGATAGTGGCAGCATAATTTCAATTTTTTTGTATTCTTGCCGGTTTATTTATCCATGTGAACATCATTATAAGACACCAAAGTTCTACATTTTTTTAAAGTAAGTGGTCACAATGTTGAATAATGGCTTCAATAGTTTTATTATAAATCAAAGTATTTCTTTATCACACAAATTAACAACGTTATCCGGTTATTCTTGACATTCAAGCATGAATAATTGTTGATATTTACATAATATCAATGTTAGAGAACTATTTTAGATAAAACTCTCCTGTTTGGAAATATACCTTCACAATGTAAATGAGGTGAAATACAAATTCATCACTGTTTGATTGTGTAGTGTTCAAAAGTGCTCTGATTTGAATGTAATTTATGTCAAAGTAATCAGATAAGTATTATTTTCATATGATGGAATTAACTTTGTACATTTGTTGTGCTAAAGCCACATGTTGGTTGCAAGTGATATCATGGTTTTGAAAAATTCTAAATAATGCAATGTGAAAAGGGTGAAAAAACACAAATGAAGTGTTTTATTCAAAATTTAATTGCAATTTATAAAAAGAAATCAAGGATTCATTAAAAAGTGATCATAGAAATGTGACATGGTGTCCAGTAGTGTTCAAAGTAAAATCACAATCATGACCGAGTCCAACAAAATAATCATTTTGCAACAAAATTTCTCAATTAATGTTATTTCAGAGATTCCAGTGAGATTATACGAGTGGTCCTGAAAATTATATAGTAAGCTATTTTTGACATGAAAATTTCTGAAATTAAAATGCCTGCAAAAATATTGCCAGGCAAGAATTCAGGCTTTTGCCTACAAACTGGAAATCAGTTAAAGGTAACTTTGCATAATTGCGTACATCTCCCCTCCAAAAAGGCTTTACTCTCCATGATGAATTTGGTAACATTTTCTTTGATGACACTAAACACATTTTGGATGGGACTAATGCCCTATTTTAAAATGCATTAAAACAATTTCGTATATATTAGGAGGTAATATTTTCGGTTGAAAAAGAAATATTTGCATTCATTTACTGGTAAATTGTCAGAAAAATGTCCGTGAGATATATTTTACTGAAAGCTGGGTAAATTCACCTTTCTGGTAACAATTACATCATAATCTTACACACTGTTCATTATGTTTTCAGATGTTGTATCATAATATTTAAGCAAATCATGTATTTTTTTGACAGAATCTACCAATTGTCAACTCAATTGAAAGTTCTGTTTGCCCATATTTGTGCTGTAGTAGCAAATTTAACTTCAAAACAAGATAAATGGTCACATTCCATGTTATAGCCCATATTACATTGGCTAAACTGTTAAATTATGTTGCCTTTAATTATTATTATTTTCCATATTATGTTTATTTTATTTTAAAAAGAGGAGTTTATAAAACTTAACGTGTAATGTGAAGTTTATTTTCATTAGGAATACATTCTTTAAAAAAGTAGTAGTTACATTTATTTAACTTTACATACAATGTTGGGGTTAATGTTTTCGTTTTAAGATTTAGAGAAAAGCTTTATTTGCCAGTATTTACAGATTTCAGGTTTACATGTATGTCCATTATCTGCTCTTTTGTTTATGGTGTAAACAGAATGTGTTTTATGTTTGTGCAACATGTATCAACTCGAGTAATGTCAGAAATAAAACCAAATATATTTTTCTGAATTGAATCATGATGTCCTTGGAATGAATTTGCCTTTCTGTTCTGTGTACCCCACAACTTGATGCTACAGTGATGTAAATTGGGTAGGTGGAGATACACCCAGTGTACATGAGATAGGATGGGTCTAGGAATTTCTAGAAAGTCAGGGAATTTGAACATACTTTTTCCAGAAGCAAAAAAGGAGGGGAAAGTCCGGGACTTCATCAATATCTTCTGGAAAGTCAGGGAAAATCATTTATTTGAGGTGTTTTTTCAAACTAACCCTTGATTAGAAGCTTGCTAATATTGCAATGATGTTTTTCCACATGCTTTGTAAAAATGTAAAAACGGTCATGGAAATATGCATTTTTCTGTTCTGAAAAGTCATGGAAATTCAGGAAATTTTGGAAATGTGTAAGTGTACACACCCTGAAGAGAGAGAAAGAGATTTTAGTTTATATCTGTATTATCCGTTTTTTCCAAGGTTTTGATAAATTTACTGTTAAGCTGAAAAAAAGTGTAATTTGAAATTTAAATCCAGTTTATAGTTAATAACAAACCTTCACTTGTAAAAAGTGCATACACATGAATCGGGGGTTGTGTATAAATTATTTGGATTGTTCCCAGAACCCCAGTCTGTAATTACAGCACGTGACCTAAAATATGACAATGTTGAGGGCACACACACATGTACACACACACACACACACACACACACACACACACACACACACACACACACACACACACACACACACACACACACACACACACACACACACACACACACACACACACACACACACACACACACACACACACACACACACACACACACACACACACACACACACACACACACACACACACACATATATATGACTAGCCATTTTATTCATAAAAATAGAGGTTTATTTAAATTTGCACACAAAACAAGACATGAAACATGATCTGAAAATTTTTGTTGATGAGCAAAGGAGTTGTTAAACTAGGGTGATTGTATAAACGTTTTTGCTGTATGATATCAAGTAATCACAAACCATCTGTTCAAGACATGCATTGTCATACCACTGGTGGTAACTATGCTTACCATTTTTATTTCAATACTACTAATGAATGAGGACTTTGCCAATAGCTCTCGTCAAAAAAGTCGTCATGTTAGCATTATGAGCCTTCAATAGCCTGCCACCCCTCCAAAATGATTTACGAAACAGAAAGAAACAAATACAGAATCCAAAGAAAGACAGCAAAAAATTGAAACAAAAACAAAAATGCTTATTTGCATGTATATCATTATAATATGATATAATATCAGAAAAGAAACACTTAAAAGGTACAAATATATCCGAATGAATTTGTAAAGAGCTAGAATGCATACAAATATCAATAATTAGAGAGGGATTGATGACCAATCAAACAAAATATATTGGTCTGATTGTAATTTGTGAACAAAAGTGGATTTATCTAGACAACTGCACCAATGACAATTTTCCCCAAATCCTAGACAATAATTACCACCTTGGGGAATGGAAAGAGAGGAGAAGGGGGAGGGGGAAGGAGGGTAATCTGGGGCTGTATTCTCAAAAAATTGTAACTTTTGTTGTAACTTTTATCTTAAAACAGAATTTAAAACTGGCGTAAAATCGTTTGTGATTGTATTCTGAAATATCATCTTATGGCAATTTTAGTCAGGCCCAATGCCCTGCATCATGCCCATCAATTAATTATGGTCCAGTGAAAGAGAGAATTACATTTCTCTCTCAGCTCTGGGAGGAATTGCAGAGCCAATCGCATTCTTACACACGTTCGTGTGGAATCAACGCACGTATATGGTGAACTGGCACTGTGCAAAAATAATCCTGTGAGAAGGAATTGATGCGAGTAATGCCAAGAAAACAATCTTTCTCCTTTGCGAGTGACAGCGACACAAAAAATGATGAAAAATGCACATTTTGGGAGATACATGTCAAAATGTGCAATACCATAATCAGATATTGTGCGTTATGACTTAAACACTGGTGCTGTTGAGTCAATGTTACATTTGATGTCCATAATTGAAGTAAATTCAGCCTATAAATAACTGATTTGGGTGTCTGGAAGGAAGCTGTTGCAGAAAAGTGTTGTTAATTCTGTTGAAACTTTTTATTTCAGAATACCAAAACTGTTATAAATATTTTTGCAAGATCAAAATTTGAATATTGTTGTAAGTTTGAGTGTACAAAGGTTCTAACTTACAACAGACTTTAAAAAAAAAAGTGTCACAAATTCTGTTTTCTAACAGGATTCTGTTTTACAACAGATTTCACAATACAGTACCCAGTGGTTTATTGTGCTACTGTCCTCAGATACTTAACCCAAGGGTCCAACAGTCCTAAGTGGCAATTCTCCTCTTAGGATAAATGTCATGTGGTAAACTGTCAAAACATTGGACGTTAGTAAATGCGCTTGTCATACAATCACATTGTTCCTATTGCTCATGCTGCATTTTAATTTTCACTCAATATATCACACCTCATATGTCTATCATAGATCATCAAATCAATCATTTCAATAATTTATCTCTTCCTTTCAACTACAGTACTTTCTTCACATGCCAAATGAATACAGTAAACTCTTGTTGTTAAAAAACACTGTTATATCTAATCTCATTATAACACAGAAATTTTCTGGTCCTAAATTTGACATTACCATACCTGCCAAACAGTACGATTTTTCCAGGGCAGTTCTGGTCTTATCACAGTTATTAGGCGGTACGGTAAACAATAAAAAGGTTACATAATGAAAAAAATGAAATTAGAGTTTGAATGAGAAAAATATTTGAAACAGCTAAACAAAGGTTTTCTTATGAGAAAAAAACATGAATAAAACATACCTTTTGTTACGTCACTCACTAGTGAATGTAAACACGCCATTTCCATTACAATTTGGGCATTGTACAATGCACTCTCGATATAAAGAAGTCCTTGGGACCCATCAAATTTGTTCTTTATAACCAAATTTCTATCAGGGTTGCAAAAACAAAAAATACAAAGGAAATCCAAGATATGGGCCAGAGATTTTACTTCTTTATAATGAAATTTTGTTATATCAGTGTTCTTTATAACGAGAGTGCACTGTATTAAAATCACTGTAGTAACCAAGGATTTGGTTTCATTTATTTTGGTCATTCATGTTGTATTCTTATTATAATCTACGTTTTTGTTGTTGAAGGCACCGCCTAGTACTGTAATAAGGACAGAACTGCCCTGGAAAAATCGTACTGGTTGGCAGGTATGCATTACTTGATAAATATTGTTTTTACATCCTTGATATAACCAAATCTGAAAGCAATGAACTAATTTTCCTGGTCCTAAAGAGTTTGTTATAACAAGAGTGTACTACACTCTATACGCTGAATATTTCACGGTGGTTTTATTTTTGCGAATTTTGCGACTTACTGAATGCGAACATTTTCACTTGATATTCCTGTACAAAATTAATGCAAATGCAATTGAAGCAAAATGGCGAAAATATATGTATGCGAAATATATGGCATATACAGTATATTAGCCTCCTTGCAATCTTTGCCATTATTCTCTTTTGGCAATACCAGCATTTTAGCTGATTTACATGCCTCTGACTAGGCCTGCAATATCCCGGTTAAAAATTCTATCTGGTTTTGACTTTGGTGGGTGGATACCCAACGTATACCAGTTTCACTACAGCACTACCTCTGACAGTACAGTCTGGGGGGAGCCCTATAGACCGAGGGTTCCACAGACCAATTATCTAAAAGCATCTGGTACACAAATTTTCAAAAAAGTTTGATAAACCAATTACTGGAACGGGTCTAATAGACCAATTACCGAAAAGGATCCAATAGACTGATTGATAAGCGTTGTCTATGGACCCTTTTTGATAATCAGTCTATTTGTACCACTCGATAATCAGTCTGTTGGACTTTCAGTCTAAAGGACCCTTGGTCTATTGGACTGTAGCCTACAGTCTTTATCTAAATCTTAGCCAAACTTGACGGATGTAAAATCTCCTGCAACTTTATTGACCAACGCCCTAGGTCGCATAATCCCCAGCCCAGTCATTAGTCCGATACCATCAGGCAGCAACTTAATTAATCACATCTTGTGCATGATTTAAGACGAACTGAAGAACATCTTCTCTGTGTTTTCATACATGACGTCAGCAAGTTCCTGAATATCTTCACCCCTGGCTCCAGCCATCACTTCTAGCACTTGACTGAAAATTAAGTGAGAAAATGGGATAGAAAAGAAATTATCATGAGGATGAAACATACATTCCAAAGTGAGGTCAGACAGTGAAAGAAAAAGATACAATTAAACGAAACAGAAATCAATTGTATGAAGAGAAAGATAAAGAAAAAGAGGTGAAGAAAAAGAAGAAATGAAGAATAACCGAAGAAGATGAAAAGGAGGAAGAAGACAAGAAAGGAGAGGATGAAGATGGGAAGGAAGAACTGAAGATAAGAAGAAGATGAGGAGGAAGAGAAAGAAGAACAGAAGAGAAGAAGAAAATGAAGAGGAGGAAGAAGAGAAGGAAGAACAGAAGAGAAGAACATGAAGAGGAGGAGGAAGCGGCAGGGGAGGAAGAAAAGAAGGAAGAAAACAAGGAAGAGGAGAAGAAGAGGAGGAGACGGAGTAGCTGGAAGACATAGCAATAATACTTAAGATAGCATGGATACAGCTACCCAACATATCACAGTTACTTCTTTCATTACTTCTTACATGAGTGTGATTAAATTAATTCAATGTCAATCTCACTGAAATAAGCAATAATTATACTCTGGTACATGTATATTTACTTGGCCATGCAGCCAGATACTTACACTATATGACAAGGTTCATTTCTGCTTTTGACACAATGCCCTTCCTCCCATCTCTCTTTCTTCTTGGTGGGAAACTTTGTCTGGACATACTTGAAGCCTGCATGAGTAGGTTTGACCTCACACCACGGGGCATCTGTAATAAAAATACAGGAAATAAAGATTCCATCATTCAAAGGTCCTCTATCAATACAGGATGATATGGTGCCCACTTTTGATTCAAATGATAAAACAAGGAACACCAATATTTCTTACAAAGCAATGTGAACAGCCTTGGTTATGTGATGGTTAAATACAGAATTCATTTTTTTTTTTCAACACAAAGGAGATGATTTGATTTTGCTTTAACATGCATTTTCCATAGACCTTGAGATGAGATATCCTTTGTCTCGTCTTCAACAGATTAAGGCATTTTTTTCTTTGTGGACATCATGCTGAAGCAGCTCTGCAGTATACGCCTATGTTATAAGACCCCCTTTTTTTTTCGTTTCTGACAATGCATTTTCTCTTCACCATGGAGCCTTTACATAACACAAAAATAGAGAAAAGTACTTTATCAGCTTATCAGTTTTTGATTTCCATACTGAGTTTTTTAAGATTACATAAGTGGTAAATTATTAATTCTAAGTAGTTCTTCTCAAGAGTTTCATGGCCAGTTGTCATTTCTTTGCCACCTGTCAAGAATTTGTCTTAGATTCAAAGTTATTCAAGGAGGAGCTTAAATAGCTTTTGTGTGCAACTAACAAATAAAAGAGAAGGGGTTCCCAAATTTAGATGAAAAAAATGAATGAATAATTGAATAACAAATATGTAAGTAATGAAAATAACAATGAATGAATAAAAAAAAATAATCAAATGAATTAAAATAAATAAATGAATAAATGAATAAATGAATGAATGAATAAATAAATAAATAAATAAAAAAATAAATAAAAAAATAAATAAATAAATAATTGATTAATTAAATAAACAACCAACCTGTTTCAATCATTAGTCTATCCCTTGGTATAGAACACATTGCTTCTACATTATCAGCAGTCTTCAGTGAACTAGAAAAGGGATAAAATCAATGATAAATTAGTATTTTGCAATAACAAAGTAAAGACCATTGAATTATGGATAATTGATAATATTCAAATGGTTAAAAAACTCATATCGTCCCTGGGGTAACACAACCTTGTACCTCAATTTTCATGAAAATGAGGATGTGTGTAATCTTATAGCTAGGAAACCAGATTTTGTTTTGTCCACATTTGAAATGTCAAATCTCAATACAGCCACTGTTGCCAGGGACGTAGGTACGGGTGGGGGCGGGCCTGCCCCCCACAAATTTTGTGTGCCCCCCAGGTGGCCCCCACAAAATTATGAAGGAAGCCAAAAAAAAAAAGGGGTGGTGTGCATATCAACGTTTCATCAGCTGGTGTGACTGGGGAAATTTTGGACCTGGAATTTAGAGAAATTTTTTTTCGTAAATTTTTTTTTGTCAATACCTCCCCCCCCCCGGCGAGTTTTCGGCAGCTGGCATGACCAGCTTTGGTGGCCCCCTACAAAATTTCAAAGTCCCCCCCCCCCAGTTCCCCCCTGCTGAAAAAATCCTAGCTGAGCCACTGACTGTTGCCAGGAAAAGTGACGGCTATCCCATTTGTTACTGTGTTACGACAGCCATGTTTTGGGGCTCTCCTGAATACTTAACATTTAGAGATACGGGGTCTGGTCAGCCCAGGGACAATATGACATATGAATTGTAATAAATATACAATACTCCATATAATTCTTGATAGGTTTGGATTGCAAAATAAATTATAATTGGAACCTATACTGACTTATATCCATTTTATTACTGAGATAGTGAAACTTGCATTAAGACTTCACTGCTAAATGGGTCTGATATTTTAGTTTTAATTTATATTAGGTGTATTTTTATATTTCTATGAAGTATTATATTATGCCTTTGCACACAAGACATATACTATAAGGAACCTTTCAAATACTTTATTTCAGCCAAGATTATTCTAAGGTTCTGCATATCCTGTGTATAAATGCATGAAACTTTATCAAAATCTATTACAGAAATATTTTGGAATTATGAATGTTTGATCTACTGTGAACCTTCATGCCTTTCACAATAATGCAAAATGTGAGCCACTGTATATGTCACTACCTTTCTTTACAAAACATCTAATAAAAAAATAAGTAAAATCACAATTGTCCACCAGTAGATAATCAATCAGCTTCCAATACCATTTCAAAATTACAACCAAATTTACCTTGAATATTTTTGTTTAGCTCAAGGGTTACAAAATGATGATGTCACATGAAGAATATGAATAAAGATAATCTGGAGGAAATTTTTAGGGGTCCGGCTTAGCAGGTTGCAGAAAATATTTTGGAAAATTGATTACAGATTTGGTGATGTACATACCAATTGGTATCAACAGAAGTCAACATGCATTTGGATTGCACGGGACCTTTAAAATGAATCTACATGTTTTCCCTTACCATCCATTGATGCCAATATAAAGATCCAAATCCAGCAGTTCAGCTATTTCTTGTTTTGTACCAGTAAATGAATGAACCTAGACAAAAAAAAATCATTAAAAAATGACAAGATCATTGAAAGTATGCATACCGATTTTACATCAGTTCTGCAAGTTTGATGAACATTTGCTCCATTGAAAACTGACAAGTGAATCGGGCTAATGGGCATTTTGACAAAAATAAGACAAAACCACTCCAGTATAGTCTTAGGGTATGTTCATCATCTGACATCATCTACAGTATGATGGAAGTATTGTACTGCTATTTATAGACAGTTGTAAAATAAAAACAACCGGCTGAATATAAACATTGTAAATTTCAAAATTTCAAACCTTGTTTTCTTGACATTTGCAACTTTATGGGTTAGGCCAATATACCCTTATCTGCTCAAGTTTTGTAATTCCTATAATGTGTGACACCATCAGACATTAAACCTGTTGCTTACAGGAATTGGAAGTGCCATGTATGAACTCTATGAAAATTACAGATTCTTGGAGGCATGGGGTTAAAAGCATTCCAGAGCTGTACATGGACTCGTTCAGATGGCCTAGTGATGAGTATGACCATTGAGAGCATTTGTATAATCCCACACATATAAAGGTGTTGGCTCCTATAATAAGTCAATAACCACACACCATCAGAGTTGATTTGATTAAAGTGATAGGCTAACATTGTGGAGCTTCAATTTAAAAATATTGTCAAATTTTGATATCTGAACTACATAGTAGTGTTCATATGGACAAATAAACACCCTAGAATAAAAAAGTTTGGAAAGTTACACTGCCAATGGCAAGTTATGCATGAAAAAACAATTAAAAC
>JZLH01S0158621.1:31962-43515 GCA_001188425.1 Eucidaris tribuloides
CTACTACTACTATACTACTACTACTGCTACTACTACTACTACTACTACTACTACTACTACTACTACTACTACTACTGCTGCTGCTGCTGCTGCTGCTACTACTACTACTACTACTACTTCTTCTTCTTCTTCTACCACTATTTCTACTACTGCAACTAATAATGATGATGATGATGATGATGATGATAATAATAATAATAATAATAATAATAATAATGATAATAATAATAATAATAATAATAATAATGATAATAATAATAATAATAATAATAATAATAATAATAATAATAATAATAATAATAATAATAATACGACAACGACGACTACTACAACAACAACTGCTACTACTACTACTACTACTACTACTGCTACTACTACTAATACTACTACTCTTCAGGGGCGTCACTATACCATTTTGAATGGGGTTTACAATGGTGAATTTGCCAACTGGCAAAACTGAAAATGCCGACTGCAAGGGTTGTTCAAAGGGCATGAACGGAGACATTCGTTTGTTTTCAGGATGGATCGGGAGGGCGATTGTTTTTATTCGTCCTCTTTACAAATCTATAAGCACCCATCACTTTTATGTTTACGTTTCAAATGTAAATTTTGATCACCATTTCAAGTAACACATAAATCCTGCATTTTGCTGTTGTTCCCCTCCCAAAGTAAGAAAATTTGACATTTTCACCTTTAAAATGTGTGGTTTCTGTCCCATTATGCATGATTGACATGTTTGTTGCTGTGCAAAAGTTGTGGCGATTGTTGAATGGTGATAAATTGGGGAGAGTGTGGCAGGGGATCCCCTCCCAGGGTGAGAAAACTTGACATTTTCTTCTTGGAAATGTGTGTTTTCAGCCCCCATTTTCTGAAGGAATGTAGATTTGACATTTTGTTTGTTGCACGAAAGTTGTGACGATTGTTGATTGCTGATAAATTTGGGAGGGTCTGGGAGGGGACGCTCCCCCCCCCCCTAGTGAGAAAATTGGAAAATGTGACATTTTCCTCTTGAAAATGTGTTTTTTAACCGTATTTTAGATGAAGGGAATCAAAGGATATTTATTTTCTTGCTGTTGTGCAAAAGTGTTGCGATTGTTGATTGGTGATAAATTGGGGAGGGTCTTGGAGAGGGTTCCCTTACTAAAAGGTTGAGAAAATCTTACATTTTCACCAATAAAATGTGTATTTTTAGCATCATTTTAGACCAAAGAATGAATAATAATAACACTGACTGCAGTTGCAAAATGTGTAGTGAGTGTTGATTACTTAGGCTATATGTACACTGTCTTAAGAAACGGGAGTCTCGGTGGGGTGAGAAAATGTTCAAATATCACGTTGAAAATATGTGTTTCAGTCTCTTTTAAGACAAAGGAATAAGCCAGTTGAACTTTAGTAAGACATCTTAAAGGTAAATGACGTGATTGGGGGTAGTCCTCAACTTGGGCTGAACCTATTCTAGAATCAAGTAATATGTGCAAGGATTCTACTGTGAAAATTTGGTAGTCAAAAGTTGACTCGTTCTAAAGTAACTTCCATCTGTTACGTCCTGTGACAGTTGTGTAGGGTTCTATGGAATTTTATCGGGGCACGAGAAAATGAAACTACTACTATATGTTCATGCTTGATTCTCCTTAAGTAAACAAATTAGAGACAAATCTTTCCTACTAGGAGATCTACTCCAACTGGTGTACAGTTGGTATATGTTTCAACTTATTTGGTTCTTGAGCCATTTTATCGTGTTCCCAAGCATGTCACTAACCTTTAAAATCCGTGTTACGGATGATACACGGGGCATCGCTATAACGCAGTTTCATTTCAGGCGTTGACCGAAATTGCTGATATAATAACACAAGCCCCCCTCCCCCTCCAAAAAATGAATATAACACAGGAAAGGGAAAAATGACAGTCAAAATATGTGCCAACAATATTTCAAATTTGCACACAAGGTCTCAAAACTCTTGGCAAGCATGAGGGTTCTTATCTCAGTTAAAACTGTTCTCTTGAATGATTGTAAGCTACATCATGCACACTTATTGGTCAAAAATGTTCAAAGACTGCTTTACATAAAACTTAGTTTGCCGCTTGGGAATGACCATAGTGCATTAGGCTGATATTGTAGGCCTATACAGTGTCCTCTTTGCCAACTATTTTGTTTCATATAAGTGACATTATCTAGTTGAAGTTTTGCCGATGATCAATACAAAATGATTTTCAAATTTGATCTTGCCATCTGTTTTACAACTGATTGCCTATACATGTATAGTGCTTTTGTTCAAGATTTTGCCAACTCGTGAACATTTTTTGATGCTAATAACATGCACTAAGAATGTTGACAGGGGGTGGCTGGTCAACTCCTCCCTCCTTCTTACCTTGCCTTGCTTTTTTTCTTTCTTCGTTCCTTTCTTTGTCCTTCCCTTTTCTTTCTTCCTTCCCTTTTCTCTTTCGTTCTTTCTTCCTTCGTCACGGTGTGTTTTTCTTTACTTTCTTTCATTTTTTCTTCTTTTCTCCCTCCCCTTTCCTTTATTTTGCCGACTGGATGCATGAATTTGCCGACTACGACCATTAACTCTTAACGTGCCAGAGGATTTAAACATCTATGGACTTTATGTGTATTATGTGGTGCAGATCTGCGACTTCGGCACGTAAGAGTTAATGGGGGTGTCACCCCCCCTAGTGACGGCCCTGCTACAACTACTCATTTTTTTCTTCTTCGACATCAATATCACCTTCTACTTCTTCCTCGTCTTCAACATCATTTAATTACCTTTAATTTACTTGACCGTTTTCTCGTTCTTTTACATCTTATTCGTCTACATTATATCTTTAATTCCTCTTCATCATAGTTGTGGTCGTCGTCGTTATCATCTTCCAATATGGGTTGGTCAATTATAAACATTATTTAACATAAGTTTATATAGTTTTGGTCGATAAGACCATTTTCAAATCAATATTTGACAAAGTATGGTACTGTCATGCCAGACACAACCCCATCAAATATATTGATCATTGTTTATTGTCTCACCTGGTCGAAGACCGGAGCGAGACATATAGGTATCGCTATTCCCGTTGGCATCGTCGTTGTCGGTGTCGTCTGCGTCGTCAGCAGTCATGTTGTACTCGCAATAACTCTTTCCAGGCTTGAGGTAGGATCACCATATAGAGGTACATCTCGTAAAACACAAGGCAAGTTCGAATACGGTTCAAATTGACCGAGGTTAAAGGTCAATGAGCTTCCATGATAAGAACTGTAATAAAAGAAGAAGAAGAAGAAGAAGAAGAATGAAGCAGAGAACAAATAATTCACACTAAGAAATTAGGGAGTAATTGGGGTGTAGAAATTGAAACAATATCAACACCTTAGTGATTTTATGCCCTTAAGAATGTATAATTACAGTATGCACCTCTAAGGGTGTAACATTACACCCCATACGGTGCAAAATGTAAGAATTACACCCTATAGGGTGTTGCCATTGTATCAATTTGTGCACCCCAATTACACCTTAATTCTTTAGTGTGTAATAATGTCTTATTTCCCCCAGGGTAGCCACTTCAGTCAAATGGACTGCTCTCTCAGCGGGCCCTGTATAACATAGATGTTATTATAACATTCTCTGCTCTAGAATGCCGAGCGGCTGGCTAGAAAGCATGCAGAAAGTACCATTTTTTTAAGTCTTTGGTATGACCTGGCCGGGGCTCGAACCCGCGACCGTCCGATCGTGAGGCGGACGCTCTAACCACTAGGCCATCACTATTATGCTGTAAACACAATAACCTTTTACAGGGTTGAGGTAGTATCACATTTCGTGGAGGCTAAGGTCAAGTTTGAATATGGTTTAAATTGGCCGATGTCATAGGTCCAAAGGTCAATGAACTTCATATGATATGCATTGTACTCTGTTGTACACACAATAACTGTTTTATAGGTTTGAGGTAGGATCACAAAATCCATACCACAGATACATCTCATAAAGGATTTGCTCAAGTTCGAATAAGGGTCAAACTGACAAAGATTGGGTCAAAGGTCAAAAGGTATATGAACTTCCATGATAAGTATTGTATTATGACAGGCCCCTTTTTTATTTTTTACAAGAAATGACTTTTTATAGGTTTTGAAGATGGATTACCCAATTCATACCAGAGGTACATTTTATGAAGTCTCGCGTTAAATTGCAGAAATTGGATATCTATTCTCTCTTAGACAACACTTGGAGTTTGCCTTATAGTGACATGATGACGATGTGGTCTGTTTAACCTTCAGGGTGTCGATATCTTATGGCCGAAAAAAACAAATCGGCTTCCTATTTTTCATAACAATTTCTCAAAAACGGGAGCGTTTCCTTACGTGTGATTTTCAGGATATTACTTGTCGGCATAGAACTTTCTGAAACACAAAAAGAGAAAGTTCAACTTTTACCATTTACCAAAACTATACTCTGCATATAGAATGCCAAACGTTCCACAAAACGTAAATTGTTTTGATTTGAAATTAAAAGATTTCCCAACGAATCTTTTGTGCCATGTCCATATCCATCTCTTTGGCTCGAGATGCAATGGTGGGATTTCCCCAGACAACATCAAGTCGTTTTAGACCAAAATGGGCGACATATGAGCTGGTCTTATCTTACAATCTTTTTATCTCTCGTGACCCATAATATCTTAGGAAAACTTAATGTCATCTGCTATCGACTATATGCACTAATCAAGTTCTGGAACTCTGAGTATGTTTTCAACATTTTGCCCTAAAATCGCTGAAGATATACGTACATGTAACCGCCATATCAATATCATTACGGCTTGTGATCGGATGATACCATGCCAAGGTTGAGAGTCTGGACGCTGATTGGACGAAGTATAGTGCGCAAGCTTAACTGTACTGCGTTCTGTAAACACGTTCGAGCCGTAACTTTAATCGTTATCTAGCCGGTGATCATGAACTTTTGATTGGCAAACGTCACGAGCCGGAAAACGAGCGTTTGCTAACCGAGCGATTTCTTTCATCCAACCACACAAATTGTGTTTGGTTAGATATAACGATAATATTTGTGCGTAATTCGTAAGCCGTCCGCCGCGATCAAAGACGGCCCGAATCTAGATTCAAGACGAAGGGCTCTGGGTAAAGGATATTAAACATAAAACATCTCAGCCTTTCTCCTGAGTAACAGGACTCCTCTCAGATGAATCTGAATGTGCGTTTTCATTTGCCTCGGATCGTGAGCTTAAAATTTCGTTAAATTGAATTCCATTTCAAACGGCAAACATTGAGGGAGAAAATGAGGAGAAAGCGCCTTTTCAGCACGACTTGACGGGTGGAAGAGAGAGGGAGGGTTATTGTGAAGCGCTCTGCAACCAGCTAAGCAAATTGCATTAGTGGGCCTGGCTGTGCAGGCTGGCTCTAGGCTCCCTCATACTCCAGCACGTTTCTTCATTTCCTTATTGATGAAAACTTGTCCGTAGAAGGCAGCTGTCCTCCCATCCGGCACTAAATGGCCAGAGATATTAGAATCTAACGAGTCGTAGTAGACGTAAATGGCAATGGGAAAGGGTGAGTGGTTATTGAAGAATACGTCGCACGGTAATTGATTATAGTTGTGATGGAGAAAATAAGTTAGGCGGGTGCCCCGTGGTCGAGTCTCATTAACTATTGTTGCTTCAGCCTATCTGCCGTGCAAACAGTATTGGTCGATACCATCCAGCCGACCGGGGACAAATTTAATCAGGGTCTCCGTTTTTACGTCATTTTCACCCAATCAGCCTCGCATGTTCCACATTATGCTCACGGCTGGTATTTCAATAGAAATCTAGCAGTTAGCTTCGATAGCTTTTTGTTTGTTCCATTTGTTTATATCGTTTCATAAACCCTTAAATAATCATTATACGGTACTAAACGCCAATTCATGGCACCGTTATATTCTAAACGAAGCATTGCCACTCGTGTCCATACGTTTTTATTCCCAGGCCTTCACCATCACACCGCTCGTTCACAGAGCACCCCTGTTCGACCGCAGATGGACGCTGCCACTCCGAACACAAGAACTGATAGGAGGCATAATAATATATGATTTATTAAACAACCCCATTTATTCGTTGTTGAAAGGAGCCCATTGTCGGGGTGCGCTAAACCGCATGCGATTTGTACTGCATACCAAGTTCATTACATTTCACCCGGTTCCCGCGTGTTGTGTTTGTAGCTACGCATGCTCGCCATCCAGCAGACGACAGTGTATGCATGCTGCTGTACACAACAGAGCTTAATATGCGAGGAGCTGCACACAGTGTCGAAGTGCGATAACACTGTGGGTTCAACTACACTCTATCTCTAGCGCTAAGAGGGCCTGGTGGAGTGGAGAAACAGGCAGCTACTCCGCCTAGGAAGTCGCCACATCGCTTCAGTTCAATCCTAATCTGAGGTCAAAACTAGTAGTAGGACAGATTATGTTTTGGTGAGCTTCATACATCGTAGAGATTCCTGCTACACCTCCGTGCATGCTTCGAGTCCATACAAACTACGTGCGTGAATGCGTGCCTGCACTGCAAGGGAGAATCGAATCGACTGCACCGGCTGTGCTTCCGTAACCGGGCCGCTCACGCACTCGCTGATTGCAAGGCTTGTTAGCATAGGGCTTCATCGTGACCATATAGCCTTCACTTCGTCTTGTCTTCACGTGTCGGAATTAATAACTATTGGACTTGTTTTGGTGTGTGACGTGTGGTTGATAGTTGAATACCGAGTGTTTACCGGAGTGACGGCAGTGCATTTAGGGGCTTCTTCTTGTAGCTCGTTGGTACACAAGACGACAAGCGGATTTAGGGGCTGCCGCACGAGGGAAGTTCCACAACACAACATTCCGCACGTCATCTGCACGCATATCCTATCTACGATAAATACCGCGACAGACCCCCAACTTGTGGTCACTCCTGGGCTGGACACGGCGGACAAACGCCTCATATCACGTCTACTACAGACACTGAACCGCCAGCTGGGTTTGGATTATAACTTCGCCTCATAATAATACATTGACGCAGAAATTTGTAAGATTATTGCTGGAGTTCAGTCGGTTGTGCTTCTCACTGTGTATTTTACTGTGTATTGTAGGCCCTACAGTGTGAATTGTATCATTTTTGTAATAATTTCCTTGACCATACACTGCCATTTGATCAATCGTCAACAGCAAAAGAAAAAAGTTTAAGTAGATTGCAAGTGCTCCTAATGAACCCGCATCTACTGGCAAATGGACGTATCTGACTTAATTAGATTCTTTGTTGACATTATAGGTTACCCGCAAGATTCGGCTATTCATTCAATCTAATTTGATGTGAGTTAATTACTTCAGTGATTTCCCTCCTTTACTTCACTCGGGTAACTGTATAGCGGTATATGTCATTAGCGAAGGCAGAAATTGGTAAACACGGTACCTCAATTTGTGTGGACGTATAAAGGGAAAAAAGAGGGTCTTATTTTCTCTTTCTATTGTGCGCCGCAAGTTTGGTGACGGGCGCCCGAGTTTAATTCATTACGAACCCATTCAATGCGAGGTGGAGTGTCGAGGCATCATCATCTCTCTTCTTGCCTTCAATTAAGAAGCGCATATCATCTCGAACATATAAGTATACGCTGCTGTCGGGAATTCGTGAACAGCGCCGTAAAACCATTCGTTAGGTTTATAGACCCATTCAGTAAATCCGCTGTGTTGAGTGCACTCCACAGACAAACCGATCGCAATTTCCAGTTAGAAAGGACAAGTTTGCATTCTGATGTACTATAGCAAGCAGTAATGCGTCCTCAAGATATCGCATTTATCACACCTTCGACAATTTGAACTGCGCATTCGGACTTAGAAGACGGCGGAGGAAGAAAGAGACATAATTACATACACACAGTTACACCGCATTTGGCGTGACCGGCCTGAATAGTTTATTATATTGAGTTTAATAATAGACCGTGCACCTGTGCATACAAAGCTCCACGGTGTAAACTTATTATTCCTGGATGAGCCCGCAGAATTCATCTTCATCTACAAACATGTCGCATTCGCAGGATAGAAGCCAAATTATCGATAAAGGTAAGTGTGTTTGAATGTCCTTTACTTCCTCTAGTTAATTGATTTGCACAACTTGGAGTGTTCTTCGTAATGGGTTTGTCGCAGCAGCCTTGAATGACCCGTGGTCGCATTTTCGTCTTATTAACACCAGCGGATAAAAACTTTCGAAACTCATTTCAATCAAATTATCCCAGTAGTTCCCACTTATCGATTGGATAATCTCCAGAGGGAAGGTTCGTATTCCATTATTTTGCAGATTAGAATGCATCGGAATTAATCATATACGTGACTCTTCAACGGCAGACCCCTTCTGATAGATTCACAGGCCCGACTTTCTGTGGTCGTGTCGCTAAGTAAGGGTCAATTGCGAGTAAAAGCATTGTGCAACATTTTGAATAGATCTGTTTGAAATGGCAGTCCCCTTTCTAAGTATTGTGAGTCGTTCAACTTGCTGATGTCATCAAAGAGGGTAAATAAATTTGCCTAAAGGTACACGTTTCGAGTTGCAAATGACGTTGGTGAAAAATATTCGACTCATTTGCAGTGCTATGATCAAGTAGATTGTCCATTGTGCTTCATCTTGAAATGTTCAAGATATAATGTGTGTTAAAGTTAATTAAACAGATGCCAAATTTTATGATGAATAGTTCGAATACTTCGGTAAATCGAGAACAGGAAGTTAAAACGTTCTGAAAATTTATTCTGTTCAAATAAAGTAACGAAAATGAAGCCAAAATTATGTGAAAACGTGTTTTAACATTATATTTGATGTTAAAAGTAGTACATTGTTTTGTATACTTCCGGACATTCCAATATGAAGCATAGGTATTTACATGCCAGAAATGATTTCATACGAATCATCACAGTTGTCAGTAAGGCATTGAAATGCGTATTGCCACAAAAACATAACAACCTACAAAATTCACCCAAATGTTTGGATTCTGCTCTCACCAAACGTTTCACGTAGATTTTGGAAAGTGGCGACACGAGTCTTAGAATAAAAGGCGTCATTCACCGGTAAATCAGAAAATCCATTGGCATTGTTACATTTTTCATCTTCAAGGCAATTAACAACAGAGATTCTATAACCGAGATACTTGTTTACATCTTTCGTTTACTTGTGAAACAAAATTGCGACTGCCGGCATATATAGCACGGAATAAAATGCGCGTACAGAACGCTGTATACGCCAAAAGAGAGGGAGAAATTAATCCAAATATACGGGTTAAACATAAATTATATTCACGCGGGATTATGAATCACAATAAAGAACGGATTTTGAAACCATTTCCTAACATTGAATGGTAACCATGGCAATGGAGTGACGTTGGCACACCCTTTTATTCTCATCCACAGTTTTGCAGGCAAGGCGTATGGAAAGTGATTTCTACCAATTTGTTAAATTAAGATTTTAATGCAAAATTAAATACGAATTCTGTTTTGAAAGGCTCATACAATTCTGTTCCTGTGCAGTATATACTGAAATCATCAGCTCGACGGGTCAAAACGGGGTAAATATTTGGATAAATAGACTCTCCCATCATTGGAGCGTATATGTCAATTACATCTTCATCGAGTTAAAGGCATCGTATAACAATGTTTTCAGTGTTAAAAATCTGAGCTACATGATTCCCCATACTAACAGCGTCTCTGATAAGGTCTAATAATGCAGCCCTGTACAAAAAAACTGCTGTTGAAAACTATCATTAAGTGCTTTTCAAAGGTGAAAATTATTGAGCGACGATTCCAGTTTTCCCCCATAAACTGTTGTTAGCTGACAATAATTCATGTGCCATTTTTTTTTATCTTTACATAGTTTACTAATGACAGCATAACTATCTACAGTTCTGTGTTCTAGGGTGTTTATATGTCTATTCAAACACTATCGTGCATGTCAGAGAGCAAAGTTTGCCAATTTAATGGCAATTTAATTTAAATGGGCTTTCACGATGTTATATGGTACCTTTAACGTGCAAACAATTCTCGGTAATTGTCTAATCTTCGATGCAATATCCAATCTACACCAGTATTAATGGAGCTAATTACAATTTTACCTGTCATAGTCCAAATTTTAAACACAATAGCAGTGAAGGAACGTTGTATTTCAAGTACCACAGACCTACTTAGCTGGTCCATAACGGTGCTCGAACAATACCCAATTTCTCATGGTGACTTTTTTTTCGGAGAACCCCTCCATTGTCAATGACAAATACACTCCATTATGGCATGCTTTTTACCACAAACACACGGGCTGCGGACTTGTGTATGTGTGCGCAGCGTACAATAATAACAAGAAGGGGAGCCGTAGCTAATGATCAGTTTGATCACTGATTACCCTTGTAACGGAGCACGCCTTCCTTCACCTCATTATCCGGGTCGCCAAATCGCCGCAAGGTGATCTTAATGTGATTGTCTAGCGGTCACTCGACCTCAAGCAATTAACGGGTTGTCACGACGACCCTGCCTGCCTGCCTGGCCGGCCGGACGGACAGCCGCGGACGGTCCGCACATCGGACGCGAAACGCAGGGGATATTGCACACACCCCTGAAAAAAAAAAATATCTGTGTTACTATGATCTGAAGACCATCTTCTTGCGTAACGATGGCAGGACGTTAAAGCTCAGTGTAGTTTCGGTCGATCAGACAACTTTTTCGTCAATCTTTCACCAAGTATTTTATTGTCACCCAGGCATCAGAAAACAACATCAAACGTACTGAAAATGGTTTATCGTGACAAATTGTGGTGTGTTAAATCATCGGAGAGCATGAAGTAGTATGTAATATCGCCCCCCCCCCCGCGGATATTTTATGTTTTGAGTAGTTTCTTTAAAAAAAATCAAAGAGTTTCAGATGGAGTGATTTTCAGGGCATTGATAGATCATATCTAAAAAAGAAAAAGAAAAGAAAAGAAAACGTAATAGCAACAAATTTTATTTTTTCGTTGCTATTTATAAAAACTGTACTGGGCCAATACACTCGTCAAATGAAAATTCAAACAAACACCTCACAGTAAATATTTTGTCAGAATGGCACATATTCCTGAAACACACTGCATGTATGACTGTTCACTTATTTTATTGCAACCTTGAGAACGGAAACCACCATGCATTGTAATAGAAATACATCGATATTGTGATATCACTCAAGGGTTAGCAAATATGAAAGATGTGTGTCATGATTATTGGCTGTTATATAATAAATTTAGTAATGAAGAAATATTTATTTCTTTGTACGACTTTTTTTGAAGAGTTCTAAATTTAGATGGATTTAGATATTACTTTAAGAAGCTTAAATATTTCTAGAGTGCAAAAACAGCAAACATCCTTGACGTTAAGATATTGTCGAAGTCTAACTGACAGCTCGGACCATGCAGTTAACAGTTAGAATTCATCCCTTTTGTATAACCTAAATTCGGCGTCAAGTACGCCGACAGTTGAGGGGGCAAAAGTGAGCTCATTGTCAAGTGGGATTTCGACTCTGATTGACGTTCATTGTGCTGTTTGATAATTAGTGT
>JZLH01S0158621.1:44029-55256 GCA_001188425.1 Eucidaris tribuloides
GCAGGCAAGGCGTATGGAAAGTGATTTCTACCAATTTGTTAAATTAAGATTTTAATGCAAAATTAAATACGAATTCTGTTTTGAAAGGCTCATACAATTCTGTTCCTGTGCAGTATACTGAAATCATCAGCTCGACGGGTCAAAACGGGGTAAATATTTGGATAAATAGACTCTCCCATCATTGGAGCGTATATGTCAATTACATCTTCATCGAGTTAAAGGCATCGTATAACAATGTTTTCAGTGTTAAAAATCTGAGCTACATGATTCCCCATACTAACAGCGTCTCTGATAAGGTCTAATAATGCAGCCCTGTACAAAAAAACTGCTGTTGAAAACTATCATTAAGTGCTTTTCAAAGGTGAAAATTATTGAGCGACGATTCCAGTTTTCCCCCATAAACTGTTGTTAGCTGACAATAATTCATGTGCCATTTTTTTTTATCTTTACATAGTTTACTAATGACAGCATAACTATCTAAAGTTCTGTGTTCTAGGGTGTTTATATGTCTATTCAAACACTATCGTGCATGTCAGAGAGCAAAGTTTGCCAATTTAATGGCAATTTAATTTAAATGAGCTTTCACGATGTTATATGGTACCTTTAACGTGCAAACATTATCGGTAATTGTCGAATCTTCGATGCAATATCCAATCTACACCAGTATTTGGAGCTAATTACAATTTTACCTGTCATAGTCCAAATTTTAAACACAATAGCAGTGAAGGAACTTGGTATTTCAAGTACCACAGACCTACTTAGCTGGTCCATAACGGTGCTCGAACAATACCCAATTTCTCATGGTGACTTTTTTTTCGGAGAACCCCTCCATTGTCAATGACAAATACACTCCATTATGGCATGCTTTTTACCACAAACACACGGGCTGCAGACTTGGGTATGTGTGCGCAGCGTACAATAATAACAAGAAGGGGAGCTGTAGCTAATGATCAGTTTGATCACTGATTACCCTTGTAACGGAGCACGCCTTCCTTCACCTCATTATCCGGGTCGCCAAATCGCCGCAAGGTGATCTTAATGTGATTGTCTAGCGGTCACTCGACCTCAAGCAATTAACGGGTTGTCACGACGACCCTGCCTGCCTGGCTGGCCGGCCGGACGAACATCGGACGCGAAACGCACGGGATATAAGAAATATCTGTGTTACTATGATCTGAAGACCATCTTCTTGCGTAACGATGGCAGGACGTTAAAGCTCAGTATAGTTTGGGTCGATCAGACAACTTTTTCGTTAATCTTTCACAAAGTATTCTATAGCCACCCCAAACATCAGAAAACAACATCAAACGTACTGAAAATGGTTTATCGTGACAAATTGTGGTGTGTTAAATCATCGGAGAGCATGAAGTAGTATGTAATATCGCCCCCCCCCCCGCGGATATTTTATGTTTTGAGTAGTTTCTTTTAAAAAAATCAAAAAGTTTCAGATGGAGTGATTTTCAGGGCATTGATAGATCATATCTTAAAAAGAAAAAGAAAAGAAAAGAAAACGTAATAGCAACAAATTTTATTTTTTCGTTGCTATTTATAAAAACTGTACTGGGCCAATACACTCGTCAAATGAAAATTCAAACAAACACCTCACAATAAATATTTTGTCAGAATGGCACATATTCCTGAAACACACTGCATGTATGACTGTTCACTTATTTTATTGCAACCTCGAGAACGGAAACCACCATGCATTGTAATAGACTTGACCTGTAATATTATTGAAATACATCGATATTGTGATATCACTCAAGGGTTAGCAAATATGAAAGATGTGTGTCATGATTATTGACTGTTATATAATAAATTTAGTAATGAAGAAATATTTATTTCTTTGTACGACTTTTTTTTGAAGAGTTCTAAATTTAGATGGTTTTAGATATTACTTTAAGAAGCTTAAATATTTCTAGAGTGCAAAAACAGCAAACATCCTTGACGTTAAGATATTGTCGAAGTCTAACTGACAGCTCGGACCATGCAGTTAACAGTTAGAATTCATCCCTTTTGTATAACCTAAATTCGGCGTCAAGTACGCCGACAGTTGAGGGGGCAAAAGTGAGCTCATTTGTCAAGTGGGATTTCGACTCTGATTGACGTTCATTGTGCCGTTTGATAATTAGTGTGTTTGTGGGCATGTGCGTTGCGCCCGTACAGCTCCGTGCAAGAGCGATATGAATTGGGCCCGTGAGGGCAGCAGATAACAAATTGTAGTCAAAATATCGAAATCGAATGGAACTGGAAATCGTTGTGAGGTATTATGAAGTATAAATGAAAATGATATCATATCAATATAAGACTTAAACTGAAGTAAGATTGAAACAATACCAAAGAGAAAATACTTCATTTTCACATTTCGTGCAAACATTCTCCAGGTTAGGGTTTACTTGAGTCAGAATATCGATGTTTAATTCGACTATGTATATGAAAGTGGAATGAAACCCAGACAACTATGGACATTCAGGGAATACAGAACAAGAAAACAATGATAATTTCAGTAATTTCGGCTGAACTGTTCAAAAGTTACAAATGTTCAAAATTTATTAAATAACTATGAAGGATTCATAATTTGGCAATCTCCCACTTTCTGTGATAAGAATGTAGTACACTCATTTTTGTACATAAATTTTCACTTTTCTCATTTTTTCTCAAATATCCAATTTTCTCTTCCTTGTTGTATGTAACAGCAAAATGAATCTGCATGATTTCGGTAAAAATTGACTCACCTTCTCAACTGAACTATGACAAAAATGAAAATGGGTGAAAATGTGTGTACAAACCTAGCGGAGAGTTCTCCACTGCACCCTCATGACAAATACTGGCAGAGTTGCCATTTTAAGAATCATCAATAACAAGTAAACAAACTTTGCTCATTCATAACTCTTGCTTGGTTCAGCCAAATTCGCTCTAACTTCCACTATCTTCTGTCTCTTTTCGTTCTGTATTTCTGAATGTCCATAGGTGTCTGGGTTTCATTTCTCTTTTAAATTTTTTCCCCGATCACTATCGATAATTAGTCTTAAATATACAGGCACCTTTTCATTATAGACTACTGACTGAATGTGCTGGCTGTTTTAGGCCTACTTCGAGAAGACAAAGACTGCAGTATGTTAACATACAGCCAACGTTAATTAATTTTGCTTTGCGGGGTGGGGGATGGAAATGTACCACTTTTTATCATTTAAAGCAAAGAGGGCGCTATATTAATTTTGCCTTGACTGCAATTGTCCAACAAAGCACCACATGTAATGTTAACCAGCTATTTAATGATCCAATACCAATAGGCTATTCAACCATGTAGAGGATATAATTATAAGAACTAGCCGTAATACAATACTTCCATTTACAAAAAAAAAATCTGAGCTACATGATTCCTCTTGCTACTAGTGTCTTTAATAAGGTCTAAAACTGAAGCCCTGAAAAAAAAATACAGTTCAAATGATCATTACGTGCTTTAAAAAAGTAAAAATCAGTGATATACCATTCCAGTTTTCCCTATAGACTGTTGTGTTGCAAAATTTATATCGGCGATAATAATTATTTAATAAATAAAAATTTAATAATTAATATATAAATATTTTACAAGTGACAGCCTATCCGTCTAAACTTTGTTATTCCAGGGTGTTTATTTGTCCATTCAAACATTGTCAGATGTGTCAGATAGTAGAGTTTGGCACGTTTTTTAAACGGGTCTCCCACAATGTTATATTTTGTCTTTCAGGAACATGGGGCCCGATATCCCGATGAGGGTGGGCTGGGGCAGTCCCCCCCCCCCGGCTTTGTACATGGGAGGGAGGGGGCAATCATATCTATTTGCCCCAATAATTTTGACAGCTTGAAAAATAAATAAAACGTTATGCAGCGATACGTTTAAAAAGCAATGCCAAGACCCTACAAAACCATTAAACTCAATGTAAAAATACCACTAAACATACACGACTTTGTCTTTGGGCATTTTTCTTACTTGCCACCCCCCCCCCCCCCGAAAAAGAAAATGGATTGACACGCCTGTTCAGGAATATGCATTTTAGCAGAGTCATGGTGAACAAACTGCATGGATGAAAATGAAACCTTAATTTTAATAAAATGCGTCGTTTAACAGTGTTTCCATTGATATTTCGTGCTGCTCGTGTCACTGATAAGGTCTAAAAATGGAGACCTGGAAAAATTGTAGTGTAAGAAAGCGGAAATCACCGAGTGACTATTTCAGTTTCCCCACAGACATATGTGATATTATTTCTTTTTGTCCGGGACATTATTTTTATCTTACATATTCTGCTGAAACATGAACTGCAAGTAAAAGACTGGAGAGAAAGCTCAGAGTTACTGAAAAGGCTGTGGACATGCTGAGTTATGACTGAGGTTACAAAAAGGGATACAGTTAATAATCAGGATTTGAGAAGGAAAACAGAAGTACGGGGCATAGTACGGGAAACTAAATTGAAGAAGTGGAGGTGGGCTGGTCAGCCAGAAGAGAAGACGATCGACGGACACACAGATCTACTGACTTAAAAAACACTTTCCCTACCCCCTATCGCACTTAACTTCTTTTTTTTGGTAAATCTCGACATCCATACCTACTCAAATCAGTTGGAAAACCTTTTCATAGAATTTTTTCACAGATTGCCTACAAATTTGACTTATTTTGGGTTACTAACTGGACACCCAGAGCTTATACCAGAAGAAGGGGCAGGTTAAGTAGGAGTTGGCTGGATGATATCAAAAGTATGCAAGCATACAAGCCTTACATGGAAACGAATGGCACAGAGTAGACTGAAATGGAAAAAAAAATGAGCAGGCCTTCCTTCAGCAGTGGAGCGAAGTAGGATAGATAGATAGATGATAGATAGACGGATGAATAGATAGAAAGATACCAGTAGATGAATAGATTTTGCTAATGACAGCATAACTGCCCAAGACTTTATGTGGTAGGGTGTTTCTTTGACCATTCAAACACAATCTTGTAGATGGGCTATCAAAGTTTGATTTTTTTTTAAGAGGCTTGCTCAGTGGTAAATGGTGTCTTTGACAACCAACAATGAACAATGTTTACGTGGCATTGCGAGAGACATTGTGGCTCAACTTACCTTTTAAGTAAAAAAAAAAAAGCGCTAGTCCATTCTGCCTTGGCTGTAGGGCTTTAAAATAAATGCCCTGCCTTGAAACAAACCTTTCCTTCAACATTTCTGACTAAATCCCGAACTTTTTTGTGTTTTATATGTCCGATTCCGAGGTAGCAATTTCTTGTACTTTTTTTCAAATGAAAAAACTCATATTTTACTTGTAAATTTGACAAACGACCGACTCCGCAATTTATTTCGAGAATAATCCTGATATATGATGATTGATCACTTTTTATTTAACACAGAATAAATGCACTTCATTACCGCGATGCTGTTAGTTTATAGGAATTTTCACAGCTATTTAGGCAAATGCTCGGAGAACAGTAATTCCATACCATTTCGAATTTCCTGTGTTTCCATGTAAATAGATACGAATGAAGTAAGCACTTATTTCCATATAAATTAGCATCAACGAAAGTATCTTTCATTTACCCGTCTTTGTGTAGTAATAGGTAATCATCACTCACACAAAAAATAAATGCCAAAACCTTTTTTCTTCAAAAGGAAATCATTTATATGAAAACTAATAGCAGTCGTACATGCAGCCGGAGAACAGCCGTTTAGTTTTCCAATTTATATGAAAATTTCATCCACCAGTATTACATTTAAATTCTCTCGATTATGTCGAATTTCTTTTTCTTTCCACTATAAGTTCTTTGAAGTCATCTAAGGAAGGAGCTAAAATCTGTTTTAAAGGCAGTGTATAGTTTCAGTAAATGGTGAAAATGTCCTTTTCCTCTATTATGTTTGTTAAGACCTATACCATCTATTAACGCTTATTCCATTTTTGAGAAATTTCTGAATGTAAATAAAATTAGGCTCCCTGACTTTTTACCATAGGAAATGTGAATAGTGTTACCTGCTCTTGGGTACTGTATTAAAAACACACACACACAAATATGTCATGAATAATTTTCAGTAGGTTTAATGTTGTTCTATAGATTCTGGCCGACAAATACCATACCTTGTTAAAGATTTGTAGAAAAAAATGTTTGATCAACCAAAACTATATTTGGGCATTTAGGTCATCGTCTGCTTTCAAAAAGCAATGGAGTAGAGACTTCGATTTGTTTTCAAAAGAAACAACCACAATTGTAATATTGGAAAATAAATAGATAATTTAGAATGAAATATTTGTCATAATTTCGAGTGGAAACTGTTGTGAGTATCTTTTAAATAGGAGCGTATGTTTGTACCGCGGCGTCCTTGCGCGCGTTCGAATATCTCCGTGAGATATTTATTTTCTGTTAATGATAATACTGTTTGCTTTAACCGATATGTTCGCTATGAAGTAACTGTCTTGGACATGGACAACATTATTGTTACATGTCTTCTTTACATCTGATCGCAATGTTTATTCGATCGTGTTTCAATGTTCATGAATCTATCAACGAATCAAATGCACCTGCTACAACGGTGGGTATTCGATGTTATTGAAGCAGGTATTGCTTGGAAACTAAATATGTGTAGAGCATGTGCATAGGTAGACGTCAAAATTTAGCACTTTGTGGAGGGGTTGAGTGGTGGATGTGTGTGATAATATGCAGCAATTAAGGGTACATGTTTGGCCTGTTGATGCCCTCTACCATGTAGTGTTGTTTGTGTAGTCATGTATACTTAGATTGATCGACTGGAAGTAAGTTGGATACTAAAAGGAAACAAACTCTGTTTCTCCTCATTAAAAGTGTTTTGATGCATGCATATATGTATATGTAATGTGTGTGCAGTGTGTGTGTGTGTGTGTGTGTGTGTGTGTGTGTGTGTGTGTGTGTGTGTGTGTGTGTGTGTGTGTGTGTGTGTGTGTGTGTGTGTGTGTGTGTGTGTGTGTGTGTGTGTGTGACTGTATGTAATCTTAAATTAACTGACGTGCATAAGCTTTCAATAAATCAATAGATGTGTGTTTATTACAGATTACCCACTTTAAATCTGTCTCTGCTTAAAAAGCGTTTGAATAATATGTTTATTGTTTTGATTGTAAACGGCTCCGTTATGGTTATTGTATTTCAGCCATGCGTATTTTTTTTCATATAGAACAGGTAGATTATTATTTTATTTTCTTCATCGTTCTCTCTCTTAATCAACGGCAGCCAAATGGATTCCCATTTAAGACCGGTTAAAAGACCGTATGCAATGAACAGTGTTTGTTCCGCATTGCCTTACACCTGGCGTGATTTGACGAGAATGTTCGCTGAAAAAAAACAACAACTAAATGATATTATGAGAGAATGCCTCAATTGCAAGCTCGACTACGTTCATACTTTTCGACATTATAGTAAAGACTTATGTGTGAGTTAATAACAAACACGTATCACTTCAACACGAAGCCATTAAGAAACTTGTGCTCATATGTTTTTATTACGCTTGAGACTAATACCAAAGGGAACGGCATAAACGAGCACTATAACAAATGGACACCAATCCTATTGGCTACCGGTAATTATATCCGAATTCACAGCTCTTAGGCAAATATTAAAATGAAAGTGATACTTCTACGCCTCTCGGATAATGCTTCATTTTTTCCCTTTTCGGTACACACGGCTCCGTAACATAATGGTGTACCTGTATTATACACCTGCAACAATGCTCAAATGTCAAATGTTCTGTTTCTTGCATATGCTTCCTGCGTGGTCATAGTAATCTCCATATATTTTTCTGAGGTGTAACGTAACCTTTGTTGGGGTGTCTAGAATTTTTTGTCATCATGATGATCTCTTTTTTTAACATGAAACTGTTTGGTAATTTTAGCTGATACTTTTAAGAAGTCGTAATTTATTATTTTTGATGCAAGAACATTATTCTAGGTGATTTTTTTCCCGAGTGTATTGGCGAAGCACTTACCCCAATGAATTGTTACACAATGCTGATGTAAGAGCATAATACTTGAAGTTGTGTGGTTGTACAAACTAACAATATTTCTGCACAATGTGTGCGATGGGGGAGCATTGTGCATATCGCTCCATCACACCTGATGGATCTGGTGAAAATCTAATATTTAGATAAATACTGAAAATGCACTTTATATATATTTCAATGAACCAGTTTCCATTAAGTAGCAAGTGAATACCGTTATATGATTTCTACTGATCCTCAGTTCACTGTATACAATATAAATCTTATTCCAAACATATTTGCATGTAAAAATATATCAACCTGCTAGTAGATCAGAGGTGATTCGAGAAATTAATGTGACTACTTGCAGAAATGCATCCTGAAATGAAAACATAGTGTACAGCTTATACAGCGTAGGTGTTTCACTGAATCAAAATTGAGTTGTATCTTTTCTCAAATTCCACTGACATATCATATTACAGGAGAACGGATCGTTATGTGATCTGTGTTGTCTAATCTCACTTCCACCCCTGTGTATGTGTGTATGTGTGTGTGTGTCTCTCTCTCTCTCTGTGTGTGTGTGTGTGTGTGTGTGTGTGTGTGTGTGTGTGTGTGTGTGTGTGTGTGTGTGTGTGTGTGTGTGTCAAGCATAATATATATGCTTATCATAATGCACATAAAAGAATGAAATTAAAATTGAATTGCCTTCAAAACTATTTCCAAAATACATAAGTTACTCAACTGTCAACCAAGAGTAATAACATGCTTTGGTAAATCATATCTGATATTTATTTCGATTTGTTCAAATCGTATTTTGGCCTTGGCATCTGATATCAAGTTTTCAACCTTATGAACACTCGAACCGTTTACTCGTGTACTACAATTCTGATTACAAATACACTCGAAATACTACCTGTTTTAAAAACTGTTTAATATGGTTATTTCTAATTAATAGAAAAAAATGAAGTGAAGATGAAAATGTATGTTGTACAAAATGTACACATTGATTGCCTATCCATGCTATTCCATGTGCATTAAAAATATGGAAGTATATGTTATGCATCGAACGGCTAGACTATCCTCGGTTGTGTATCGGGTCTGGTGAACGTTGATTTCATTTGTTTAAACTGTAGTTTTTGGTGTTGTCAAATCCAAATAAATATGCTAAATTTCAATAAATGACAGTGAGTTCTAAAGGCATTTTATAGAAAGAATATAATGCCAGGATCTAAAGCGATAAGAATGTGACAGTACATACACCTTACTTCTATTGACAAATAAAGTGATACATTATCTACCTCTGTCTGAATTTCTTAAATCTTAAAAGGAAGGCAATGCATTAGCTTCTGTTATTTGTAGTAAATGTTATACTTTATGTTGGAATGAATATATTAGATAAATGAAGGAAGGAAAGAAAGAAGGATTTTTTTAAAATGTTACCCGATGTAATGGAGATAAAAACCAATGAATAAAACATTATAGATAATCAAGTAGCATTATGAGCAATATTCAACCATCGTGTTTAAAATGTAGTTTAAGAGATAACAGAAAATTGATGAAAACGTCGATAGTCTTGCACATTTTGTGTCGTTTGATTTGATTTAAAGAATTATTGTTAATTACTTTAATGAAGAAGCACCTCGATAAAATCACTGGATAATGAAACATTCTGACTGTGTTTTACAACACTACCTCGAATTAGAATTTGTCAGACATACTAAAAAAGAGCTTAAAAGGCAGGGCATCTCTTTTGCGTGTCTGACAATTAACATTGTGTAAATACACTGGTATATAGAAGTAAATACCATCTAAAAACCTTTAGCAATGTGTAGGACCTAGAAACTTAAGAACAGCTTTATTAGAGGAATTATAGTGACCGTGTTTGATTTTGATTTGAGTTATTGTATAGCTTTCACCTAAATTACTATAGTCTACCTTCAGACATGTACTTCCAGCAAAGCCTAAGGACATGAGTGATGCTTTGCTGTGCCACGGGAGGGGTGCCAATGAGATTATGTGCCTTTAAAGACACTTTGTGCATTGTTGAGGTTCAATTAAAATCAAATGTCAGACTTTGATATCAGAGTTATTAGTGCTTGAATGGACAAATAAACACCCTAGAAAACAGAAGTTTGGAAAGTTATGCTGCCACTAACAAGATCTATTCCAAATGAATTATGCATTGGGCCAATTCTTAATTGTAAGATAGGCTACACAGCACTCTGTGAGTAAATGTGGACAGAAAAAAAACTTGGTAATAATAGATTTGATATTTTTTACATCACTAAATGATCGTTTTGAAGTACAAATTTCTCAGGGCTTCATTTTTAGCCCTTATCAGAGAAGCTTGCATGGAGGATTATGTAGCTGAGATTTTTAAACTCGGACAATGCCTTTAACGTCAAGGATACGTGGACACTAAAAGACAATATAAGAAACGGAATGTTATATGTTCTAATTAATAGAAATATGATTACTGGTTTTGGAAGTAGATATAGATAAAGGTTTTATGGACTCGTGTTTGTAGCACTTAGGAACAGAAACAACTATTTGTATGTTTAACAAGTAATTCAATATTTATTTTTGCCTATTTTAAGAATTAGGTTTTCACGTTTTGATGCTTTATCCTGTCGTTTGTTTACCATACCGAACTAAGCTTAAAAAAATAATACTATCACGTTAGGTCATACACCTACTAGGTCCATGCTTGAATAGATGGAAAGAAAGAGACGTGATTTGCAGTTCAATTCCTACTTATGTGTACAGTGTATTTCTTTATTTTTATTTTATGGAATGCTACGATTAGTTTATTGTGGCTTGAAAATAAATTATAGAAATGATAAATAGTAACCGTCTTACACGGTCGGTGTTCATTCACACGGAAATGAAACCTATAAAATAAACCTCTATTAAAACAATAATTGCTTCCACTTCCATTAAATGAAATATATTGCTTCTTGGCTAGTAAACGCCAATATTGTCGTTCTTGGTAGGTCCACTTGTCTCACGCTATAGCCAATATCATTCACGTGGAACTGCCACTAGTCTCACCGGGATTGCACATGCGCAATAAATAACATCTATCATTCATGTCATTGACACGTAGGTCATCAACAATCCAAATACGGTCATGTAATTTGGCGAAAGTAAACCCGAGGGAAAAGCGACTGGATAATTTACTGTCGTTGGGGTTTGAGACCCCCTTGCCCACATGTGATGCAGTGCGTCTCTCCATGGCCTTTCCGAGGCTTTGCGACGGTAACACC
>JZLH01S0158621.1:75781-89948 GCA_001188425.1 Eucidaris tribuloides
TGAAAGTCACTAGACGAGGTCAGTTCCGCAATGCCACATTGCTTGTTTACCATTTCTTTTCGACACCCAATTCCTTTGCTTGTTTGTGTGTGTGTTTGGCACGCGTGTGTGTGGATAAACCTGTGTGTGGTGTGATTGGTGTGGCACAGTCGGGCCCTCTGTTGTGTGTGTGTGTGTGTGTGTTTAGACAATTTTGGCGTTGAATGATTATCCTTATCAACATTTTTATCTAAATAATATAAGACAGAGATTTTCTTTTACCTCTCATTATGCACTCTCTGAGAAAATCAACTAAATTTAATTGATCAAATATTTATCGGAGCTGTGTAGTTTATACGTAGTTTCTGAATGTTGTGATTTCATTGAATTCGTCCATTTTGGTGATGTCAACGTATTTTTGAAAAAAGGTGATATGTTTGGAAAATGGGACCCTGCACTGATGACAAGGCGAGACAGACAATCCCGAGATAATTGAAGTCATCAAATTGAGTTACGGCGAAAATCACCTCGATAGGTTTTAGTAGCCATTACGACCGATGTTCCTTGCCATTAGGAGTAAGGTCACGGTAATCCACGGAGAAGCAAGCGCTATAATTCAATCACACATTTGGTTGTTTAATATGGCACCGCCATTAATGAACTATACCCGTGGACATTCCTCAAATGAGTTCATTTGAAATAAGCAAACGAACTCTATTTGTATATGGTTTGAGTTAAACATCGCAATGAGAAATTATTAAAACAGTTGTCATGACTTTTTTTTTTGTTAAAACAAACAAATGAAACAGAGTTATGTGTGGTAAAGCTAGTGGTACGTAAACCTCAGACAGCGAAACAGCTTTCAGTATTAGCTTTATACAATGCTACAAGCATAAATGATGATAAATCGATAAATTGTGTTTACGGTTGGAAGAATCACCCTAAGTAGACAAGAGCTAATTGTATTCTAATGTTGATGAATGCGTGATTCGTTTCTATTATGACTGTTGTACGTTCTGTATAATATGCACTATGCGTTACTGCAATCAGCAAATTACCATAATTGCTTTTGAAAAGTAGATCTGCCACATAAAATTGTATAAAATCATACCACTAGAGGATTAAAGAAACAAAACACACACGTATGAGAAGGAAGCCAAAACACAGTGTTTTGCACTGTGAACATCACTTTAATGTATTGGCTGTCATGCACGCGTGGCGAAAAATTTCATTAGATTTTCACACTGGTGTATGTTTCAAATCTCATTATCTTTGTTTTCTCGGTTTCAACGAACGCCATGACGGAAAGATGAAACTAATCTAGCAATCTTTCACCAGCCTCCCTCGAGCCCGCGTTTTAACGTGTTATTAATCAAGACTCATGAATATTCTAATGAGATTTGATGAATATTGATGAGACGCGCTGTGTATTTCCCCCTTCCATCTTGCCGTATATCGCGCCGTTCAATCCATGAGAGCACATTGCCACGTTAAATTGACTCTCTATCTGACCATCTAACACCGTTTCCTCTCCCACGGGTCGCCTTCCAAAGTAACTCATCTTCTGTCATGTATATAGAAAGGCCGGGACCTAGGAATAAGCTTATTATAACTTCATAAATATTCGGTCAGTTTCACTGCTGTTAGCTCCAACGATTTGAAATAAAGTATGGCCTCATCTCTGGGTGGGGTTAAAGTGAGGTTTGGAATGGCAGACACTTATGACACTAATTTTGTTCTCTGAGTTAGCATATTGATTAAGAGTTTGGAGATTGAATAAGTTAGATTGGGAGAACGCTATATATTGCACAAGTTTTTCTTATATAGTAAGACACCTGTGCAGTGAGTGTTGGAGCGCAATGTCGCATGTCAGTTTGCAATCACATGAGTCCCCGCATTATGTGCGCGCATCCAAGCACCCGAGATTACCCGACTAACTAACACCAAATAGGGCACGCGGTGTTTCTCATGCTAGTTATTGGATGCTGTTTGAGTTTTCTTCGTAATTCTGTTTACTTTTTCAAATGGACAGGGTGTTTGTGTCATGTAATACTTTATTTTTTTCTATGAAAGTGAAAATCATATTTCAGACGCGTGTCGTCCTATCGGGTGGACAATACAACAAGCGAATGTGCAGAAATTCTCCTAGAATCACAGATAAAGCCATTACTATATTCATCTACATTACATGTAGTGTTGTTTACTATTATTTCTTAGCCCTTTAATGATTAACTTTGAAGTATGAAGTGCAATATACTTATAGCATTAATTTCGGCCTATTTTTTTCATATTGAAATGATATATTATTGAATATTTTATTTTATATCAACATAGAATCATAACAAATCTCATTTTAAGGTAGTAAAACCCACCTTTTTTCAGCCTTTTTAGAGAATTTCAATGCCATATATAATTAAGAATTGTATGTAATTATTGATTGATTTAATGATTTTATTTAAATTCCAACGTAAATATAAAACAAATACAAACACAGGTTCACAAAATTAAATACAAACATAAATTGATACAAATAAGCCATTACAGATAATTACAAACAAAATAACTGAGTTTAATTATTACACGTGTATGTCAATATCGATGATTTTAGTGTGGTTAATATTTTGTTTGACTTAATTCAGCCTTTTGGCTGTGTTGTATCACTGCTTTTGATATCCAACAAATCCATTTCTATCTCTCTATATATTTATTTCCATGAAAAACTATTTAGAATACAAGGTCAGAAGGTACATAATACTATTACTGTATATAATACAGTACAATGCAATATTCATTGCAATAAACAATGCACACAGCGTATACACACATATACAATACAATACATAATGCATTCATATGGTTTTGAAAAAAAAATATATACTAATTTCAACAATGAAAAACATCTGGTCGTATGAAAATGTAGGTGCAAGAGTTATACATGAAAATGAATTAGTAGGTAATGATAGTGATATTCATTATATTAATTGTGTTATCCACACTATCGTCGAGAGCTTGTGTTATATATTTGATTATAAATACAACAAAAAAGTAGCCCCCCTTCAAAATACCATAAGATAACTTTTTTAACAAGGAAGTTTTGAGCAAAATAATTTGTTTATGTGCTCATTGAATGACTGATGGGTGAAAATGTGATTGATCCATCAAGTTATGCATAAGTGAGCACATATTCAACATGTTAAAGGCAAAAATGTCACTTTTCAAAATTCACAGGGGTCATTTTTGGGGATTTGTGATACAGGATTTTGACAAATTCTGTTGCTGGTGAATAATTAGGCGCTATTTATGTAAATCGTCGATCGTTTGACCCCTCCCCCCTACATCTCCTTTGACACTTAACAAATTTTAGAGTTTAGTGAGCTCAATTTAAGAATTATCATTGTTCCTTAATTTTGAAATTGTAAAATTCATTGTGTTTATTCAAAAATTTGAAATGAGATTTTTTTCAGCAATATTTATCTTCACGTGTTGTACGGACATAAGAGGTTGTAACCATGTCATGTTTGAGTGAGCCACTTTATAAATCAAGCAAAAAAATCCTTTTATTCACTGTTAAGGCATAAAAAAGACTCCTATGACTTTTGAAAGAATGACAATATTGCCTTTAATGCATGCTTACTCATGCATGACTTGACGGATCAATTACGTTTTTACATCGAAGTTAGTCAATGAGAGAATATATAGAACCCTCCTGCCAAATATTGTGCTCAAACTCATTTCGGTAAAAAGTTGTGGTATTTTGAATAAGGTGGAATCACGTCTTTGTTGTGTTGTGTAAACGTGTGTTTGATAAGTACATGTACGCATTTTACATTAGTATACGTACATTTTGTCTCAGATCCATATATATTATATATATTTCATACATAGAGAGAGAGACATATATCTCTCTTGGGAACCTCATTGATACACCCACCCCACGCGGATTTTGATACTACATACCTAAAGGTAAAAAGGGGTCCACCGTAAATATGTGGAATAAACCCATTTATCACGTGAGGTACTCCATTCACTAAAAGCATTACGCGAAATTTATTATATGTTGTAGCTTTTAACGTTACGGAGCACTATATTTGATTACTTTTTATTTTACTTATCAAGTTCACCTGACGTATATTTTCATTTGAGTGGAAGTTGTATCAATATGTGAACGTACAGTATGTTTGTTAGTGTGCTCGAAGCATATTACATGGTATGTTAAAATCTTAGGATAAAAACCGTAGCAAGATATGATGTAGGTGGATTTATGCATTTACTGATGAAATTATACTAATGGTGTTCACGTTTGGTGTTTTTTTTTGTCTGCTGCAGCAAACAACATGGACAACGCCAAAGAAAACCGACCAGCGACAACAACGAATAGTAACAACAATAACAATAACAACAACAACAATGCGGTGCGATGTTGCGCTGGGTGTGGCTGCAAGATTATCGACAGGTTCCTCCTCCACGCTGTGGACCGGTTCTGGCATACAGGCTGCCTCAAATGCTCGTGTTGTAACGTACAGCTCGGAGACATCGGGCACTCGTGTTTCTCGAAGGCGGGCATGATTCTCTGCAAGAAAGATTACCTCAGGTAAGTCCAACTAGGATTCTGGAAGAAGATATTTTTACATTTTGACAGCCCGATGGCTGCTAATGCTTTAAACTTTGTACAACTTTAGCGCCCTTCAGGTCGTAAACGATAACCAGGTTAATACATCACCGGCTCTTAACTGACGATATGTACCAGTGAAAACATTGGTAATATTTATTTTATGTATTTATTCAATTTTTTATTCATTTATTCATTCATATTTTGAAATTATAATAGCTTTTCCATGATTTCCATGAATACCCTACTATTTGTATTCCCAGTGTGGAATGATTATCTTACATTGAGTACAACCAGAGCTAGTGCAAACATTAGTATGTGCTTGAATCTTGCGAAATGTCTTGTAATGATCTTGGGTGTTTATGCGAGCGAATGAGCGCATACTAACAAGCGGACTACGGATGTCGTGTAATAACGAACGGTGTTCTTATCAGTTCATCAAGTTGTTGTTATTATGACGATACTAAATTAATATCATGCAGTAATGCCATGATAACAAACCCGTGATTGCAAAAGTTGTGTGATGGAACGTAGAAGGCCTGTGATTTAAAGGTAAATGCCATGATTGGGGGGTAGTCCTCAACTTGGACTAACAATACTCTACAATCAAGTTAACTATGCAAGAATTCTACTGTGAAAATTTTGTAGTCAAACGTTGACTCATTCTAAAATAACTTATGTCAATATCTCTCGTGGCAGGCAAACCTGCTGCGTGGCTCTCTATGGGTCTTATTTTTATCGTGTCCCGATAAAATTGAAATACTATTATGTTCATGCTTCATTCTCCTTCAGTAAACAAATTACAGACAAATCCTTCCAGCCGGGAGATACATTCCAGCTGGTGTATAGTTGGTATATGTTTCAACTCATTTGGTTCTTGAGGCATTTTCAAGTGTTCCCAATCATGTCACTAACCTTAAAATGGATACAAATGTAAGGTATGAGGCCTAAGATTTCGTCAATCTATTTTGATTTAAATCATAGATCATGAAGTATAATTCTAGCACTTAACTGAATGTTAGTATCTAGTATCAATCGCGTAAATTTGAAAATCTTGATGAATGCAACCATATGAACAAACACCAAAGAATGTCCATCATTGACATAACTATGGGAAGATGATGCCAAAATGATGTTTTAACATTATTGTGTATGTGTGATGTCGTTTATTAGTGGTGTCAAGCTAGATTGTTATTGATGCTACATGCTTGTTAGACCTATCCCTTAGCGTATGGATTTTGATTTTGCTACTGAAATATCTGAAGTGTTAGTGAGAAGTGACCTCACTTTGACGCAATATAACAGTACCTTATTACAATCTTTATGAATGTATATGCTCAATATCGTAGTATTCTATTGTGATTTCTTTGAGGAAAAAATCCAATAACCGACTGAAAAAAATATTGTTGGTATGAAATGAATAAAAAAAAATGATAATGGATGTAAGTATTTTCACACCGAACAACTGGATATTTATGTGATTTATTTACACAGGAAAGAATTAGGACGTTTTGAATGCAAAATTGCGTTTTCATAATACATAAAGAACACGTATTCACAATCAAAGCAATGAACAGTCCCCATCAATTATGTAGGCAGCTATATATGAAGATGGACCCACAATGACTTCATTATCAAGTGAAATATGCCATTATGTCTGCAGTTATCCCCCACCCACAAAAAATAAGAATATGAACAAGCTGATAACTCTGTCTTCTTAGATGGATGCTAGCATAGGTAATCCCTCTTCACTTTGAAAGGTCTGGTTTCCTGCCACACTCATTTATCAAATATTTTATATATTTTTTCATGATCTGCGCTTGAGAAAAAAATACATATACAGGCGAGGGAAAGAAGTCTGTAATAGCAGAAGTGGGAAAACTAAAGCAGTCTACTCCGATGCGATGACGGGTGAACCACTCGAGAAGGGGCGGAAGCTCTCAACCTGCTCTCCTCTTATACATTCCATTAGGCCTTTCCCTGACTCAAGTCGATCGCTCCTTCCACTTCGACGGTTTAAGTTGCCTGCTTTGCCTGATACAAATATGTAGTTTGTGCACTCGGTAATACTACATTTTTGTCGCATTTTACGTTATTTCTTACCAGTGTCTGGACTGCATATATTACACACAACTAGTATATGTGTGTGTGTGTGTGTGTGTGTGTGTGTGTGTGTGTGTGTGTGTGTGTGTGTGTGTGTGTGTGTGTGTGTGGTGTGTGGTGTGTGTGTGTGTGTGTGTGATGTAGCTGATCTTCGATCAAAATATTGGTTCATATTCACAAAGGTTGTCTAACTTGGATACCATGTTTAAACCCTGGTGTGTAAGCATGAAGAGCTGCTTGTTTCAAGATTGAAGAAAAATAGTCCATGATCTTTCTGATCAGTTAAAAATTAATAGTATATATATTGCGTGAAAGTGAGGTCACCCCCCCCCCACCCACACACACACACCCACACCCACACACACACATATTTTACTGGAGAGTCTGAAATTTGTAATCTAATCACAATATTTATTCAGAAACAAACTGTGTAGTGTCTTCCATACCTAACCTCTGATTTAGAATACATTTCTAGGCCTATATGTTTAACTTCCTTGGTGAATTCGGACTGATATAATCATGGTAATTATACAATAGTCTCTTACGCCTCTGCGAATGATGAGGAAATACAATGTACATACTACTAACTGTTGCGTCACATTCATTGATATATCTATTATGATAAAATTATGGGATTAATCCGACAAGTTTCTATATAGTCCCATGAATATAAGTGTTGTTTTTGTTACTCAAAATATTAAATACTATAGTTTTCTTCAGTGATAGATAATAGGTGAAAGATAACAATTTTGTTGTTTAAAATAGTCTGTTTGTCAAAGAGAAACGAGCTGTTTCTGCTAACTTTGAAAACCAATATGGAACATCCAATAACAATACTACCTCGAGTCGATATAGCGATTGAATGGTAGACAGATTGAGGCCTAGGGTCCTAGACTACTGCCAAGTACAGTAAATGAGACGCCAAAGTTAAACCGAAGACAACCTGGCTTTGAGTAAAACATTTTCTTTTTCGCAGCTCGATAATGTAATATTGCCAGTAATTAATCAACTTACACAAAACGCATTTGGGAGATTAATTAGTGTTTTCACTAATGGAAAATTAAGATGCTGGTGTGCGTGATCTTAATTTGTCGGTATGATCAATGCGACATGCGTTACTTTAAACGCATTACCTGGGGTTTCACGAGCGACAGGCAGAGGTAAAGTTTAGCACACAACTGTCTTCTTCTATCACAACAGAAAGTTTCTAATAGCTTTTTCAGAAAGACTTCCCACAAGAAGTGTACAACTCTGAAAGGCATCTGAGAATCTAACCTTTGTAGTGTGTTGAATAAACTAATACCGTCTGACACCGAGAGCGGTTAACATTGAAGAAACACCATTAATAGGGCTGGTTTCATATCATCACAAGATAACATTGCGTGTTCAACCAAGCAGTTTACAGATAACGGTCATTTTATAAGCATACACACGCACACACAGATTCAACCAAGCAGTTTACAGATAACGGTCATTTTATAAGCATACACACGCACACACAGACACACACACTGACACACAGACACACACACACACACACACACACACATACACATACACACACACACACACACACACATACACAAACACAGATACACACACTCACACACTCACACAGACACACACAGATACACATACATACACACACACACACACACACACTCACACAGACACGCACACAGATACACATACTCACGCAGACACACACAAACACATGCACACGCAGACATAGAGATCATAAAGACAGACAGAGGGACTAATTTTGTACTACATGTTTGTCTCCATGATGTGATTTATTAAAATGTGCATTTTGGTACAAAATCCTTGAAATCCTGCTCAAGGCAGAGAAACCCAAACCTTCGAAGATAGGCACAGACGTCGACTCTGTGAACAGAGGTTTAAAGGTACAATGTTGAGGTAAAATTGACCACCGACCTTTTTTGATTAAATTTATTTTAAAAATGCATCAATTTTTCCCACAATGCAACAGTAACAGCCTAAATTGTGTTGTAAAATGCAGTATTTGTTTCATTCTCTCGAGGTCTGGAAATCGTGACACTGCAAAAATGCGTGTTTATGATTCCTTCGTTTTTCACTCGGATAATGCCTGTGTCAAATTTTCCATAATCATTGATGTCCGTGTAAAATTGTATCAATTTACCAGGAATGTGGACATTCCGCTCGTTTTTTTACATACAATTTAGTAAAAATAATCAGGACAATTTGACAGGGAGTTTTCTGAGTTTGTATTCTTTTTGAGGTTGGCAACGGACATTTTAATGGACAGATATCTTTTCTGTAACGACTTTGCTTATTTAGTTCCAGAGTTCTCTGAAATATAAGATCTGCTTACGGTTTTCGAAACGACTAAAATCATTACGGATGTGTGGTAATTTATTCACCACAACCCTGTAATACCAACTTGATCTAAGTATCGGCTTTGCTTGATACTTTGTGCACCCGTCCCATTTTGGTCGAGACCCCTGCGACAGTGCCCCTCACTTAGCTCCCGCAGTAATGGCACCCCTTACGGACAAGAGGACTTCTCCGTCCTACTTGTGGGCCCATTAGCCACGTATTCCTAATGGATCCATCAAAGAAAAAAGGGGAAGAGAATGCTAAGCTTTCTCTTTTCTTTGCATCACTTCGAATGTAAACACTCTGCTCTCCGTGGCACACTTGTCATACCTTCCTCATCTTCAGCTGTTATTTATATTCCCATTTGCCCCGCCATTTTTCGTCTATCTTTACATCCAACAGTCATTTTGTGCTTCGTTCATTATTATCGTGACATGTAGCGTGTGTTGGGTCATCTAACCGGTATTGATTTCCAAGCCATTATCATAATTGCGATGCATTACCACGAGTTAATAAAAACCCCATAAGGAGTTTTGAAGAGCTTCAAAGTTGGCATGTTGCTGAAGGGAGCATTTCTTCAGCTCCTTTGGATATGTACGTGTCTACTTGTGTACATTGTGTTAATGGGTGCGCAGGAAGGTGGTCATTCATTCCTACAATTTCCCCCCGAAAAAAATTACTCAAGGAGCGACGAAAAAAATACCCTTATGCTTTTCTTTCTGTGACGTCATTTTCATGTGACCATCATGTCAAGAATCGCCCGATTCCTTACATTGCTTCTACGCGTTCATCTCGGGAGACCTTCCCCGCTATATATCATCGCGTGTCCCTTGACATCGGTGCACTACTTGGTTAGAATGATACATGAGGTGCCACTGGCAACCGCTATATCTTTGACTTCTCTTGTGGGTTTGCTGTACGTTAAAGTCATTACCGCTGTTAATTTTCTCTGTTTGTGCATGGTCAACTTATCACAAGGTATAGACAAGGTAATTATTTATCGCTTCACCCCTAGAAGCCGAATAGCAGCTACGATTTCCAGCTCGCATTCAGCGATGTTTTAGAGTACGGATGCGGAGTGGAAGATGGATGGGTATCGCTTTGGCTTAAAAGTAAAATTTAATTTCCTTAAAACTTTAAGCACCGGAAGCCAAAACAATTTGCACCAAATAACATCCAAGAACGCTAAAATGTTTCCCTTCTTGAAAAAGTCGGATTATTTGCGTTTAATCGTGCTATCAGTCTTGTTACTGCACCAGGAGTCGACAGGAATAAACCGTGCCTATGTCATTGGAGGATGATGATCAAAATACAAAAGAGATACCCATTCATGGTTCACTTATTCATATCTTTCATATTTTTTTATGCCAGTCCCTGTCCAGTCTCAAAAGATTATGTTATAGTAGATTGCCTTACACAGCAGATCGTAAATAGCAAGCTCTTCGATACACATTCAATAAAGTTTTAATTAAGTAAGTTAGCACGATAAAATTCAGCCAGTGTGATTATAATTGTGATATACGCAGTTCGGATTGCGAAGAATGAACAGCAGCAGCACTGCTGATGGATGGAGTACAATGCTATGCACAATTGCACATTGTTCTGATAGGAAGATACTCCAAGCGCAACACTTCCATTGTTTTTACTTACTCGTTAGTGATATAATTACACTTATAGAAAAATAATTTCGAAGTTTGTCATTTTGTATGGTGCTGTATATGCTTAAAGGCATTGTATAATACTGTTTCCAGTTAAAAAAATCTGAACTAAATGATTTCTCATGCTACCGGTGTCTCTGATAAGGTCTAAAAATGAAGTTCTGAAAAAATTGCAGTTTAAAACGATCATTAAGTGCTTCTAAAAAGTGAAAATCATTTGAGCGACCATTCCCGTTTTCCTCCATAGACTGTTGTGTAGCAGAATTTTCTATCAGCTGACAATAAATTCATGTGCTGATTTTGATCTGTACAAATTTTACGAGTGACAGCATAATTCTCTAAAGTTTTGTGTTCTAGGGTGTTTATTTGTCCATCCAAACACTACCAGATATGTCAGATAGCAAAGTTTGACAATTTTGTAAATAAGGCTTCCACAATGTTATATAGTGTCTTTAAATTAAGCGTTCGCTTCAAAGTGATAGGCTAACATTGTGGAGCTTCAATATAAAAAATTGTCAAACTTTGCTATCTGAGCTATATAGTAATGTTTGAATGGACAAATAAACACCCTAGAATATAAAAGTTTGGAAATATTTGCTGCCACTGGCAAGATATGAATGAATAAACAATACTCGGGGCGAGTAAAAAATAGCCTAGATCTACACACAGTAAATCTATGGGAGGAAATGGGCAGGTGAATCCGGTCAACTTACGATTTTCACTTTTTTAAAGCACTAAATAATCATTTTGAAATACAATTTTTTTTCAGGGCTTCATTTTTAGACCTAATCAAAGACACTGGTAGCATGGGGAATCATGTAGCTCAGATTTTTGTAACTGTGGTAAATGTTAGCCAGTGGCTTTAAGATCATTTACAGTTTTCTTAATTTAGTGTGCAGATTCAAAACGTATTAAAATTACAGAAGTCTCAAATAAATCTGTATTAAAGTGGAAGGCTAACATTGTGGAGCTTCAATATAAAAAATTGTCAAACTTTGATATTTGAGCTACATAGTAGTGTTTAAATGGACAAATAAACACCCTAGAATACAAAGGTTTGGAAAGTTACACTGTCAATGGCAGTTATACATGAATAAACAATAAAACTCGGGGCGAGTTTTATTAACCTAGGTGTACACGCAATAACTCTATGGGAGGAAATGGGCAAGTGAATCTGGTCAACTTACGATTTTCACTTTTTTAAAGCACTAAATCATTTTGAAATACAATTTTTTCAGGGCTTCATTTTTAGATCTCATCAAAGACACTGGAAGCATGGGGAATCATGCGGCTCAGATTTTTTAACTGTGGTAAATGTTAGCCAATACCTTTAAGAGATTTCGAGTGGAGAAAGCTCGTAAAATAGAAATGTTCCTTTAATGATTATGTGTTTGTCCGTTTGATGTATTAGCCTGACACTCTTTCCATTTCAACCGTCACAATCACTCAACATTCCCAATAATATCGTGGTTGCTTTTATCATTTAATTGGCCGTCGTATCTTTAAAAGGATTACGTGGCGACAAACGTGAATTTAATAATAATGACACACACACACACACACACACACACACACACACACACACACACACACACACACACACACACACACACACAGCGAACTTTCACATACATACACAAAATTATAGATGCCCACATTGCGCATTTAAGGCGTGGGCCCTACACTTCAATGTGTCAAAAATAATCCCCTTTCACATAAACATACGTTAATATTCCATTTGCTCACTTTCATACTTGATGGTACCACTCTTCTTGTATTAATATAAATGCACAGAGAGCTCTTAGCGATGGCTATATCAACCAAAAAGGGGAAAAAATGACTGCTACTCCTGCTTGACAGAGTCGTAAGTTTATCATGGTATATGTATGTATGCCGTTCATTCAGATGTGGCTCTTAAGGCAAGACCTAAATTGCGACGAGTTTGTGAGTGCCTATTTATATTCGCCGTAAATGGAAATTAATGTATATGATGTTGTCCTTGGTTTTCGATTAGAATATATTGTGTGTGCGTCTTAGGAATTTTCAGAGCAGAATTCGCATCGATCATGCACAGAAAATACACTTTATTGGGGAAAAAACACATGTCACAGGGGAAAATGTCATATCTATCAAAAATGTATCGGTTGTTCTTTTTCGTGTGTATACATTATATACGTCAGTTTTTTTTCTGCCGCTTGTCAAAGTACGCTTGTTATTGAAAAGTGGAAAAGAAGACTCAAGCAATACTAGTATATTTTGGTATGATTCAAGAAATTCAATTTTGTCCTGAGATGCGAACAAATCGGGTTAGTCCTTTGTAGGCATATTCCACATTCATGGGAAATTGCACTGATATATGTATGAATGTGTTTTTCCCAGGGGTACATCCAGAAAATGGAAGAAATGGGAGTGCGACTTTCGAAAGAGCGTGCACGGATATTAGGAGGATGTTAGTGGCGGTTAGCGCCTACCTGTCGTGGGCCACTCCCGGGCGCTGTGTACCCGTTTTGAGCCAATTCGGTGGGTTCAGCGTCAGCATGCATCCGGCCCAATTATGTGAGGGTAAAAAAATATACTGATATATTGTCGATGTCTTTAAAAAGGGGAACAAAACTAAAAACTTGGTCCAAATCCAGGGGTGCAATGGTACCCATCATAACTTTATTCCTTACTTTAATCTAGACATTATTAGTAGTAGTAGAAGTATTAGTATTAGTATTAGTGTTAGTGTTAGTATTAGTATTAGTATTAGTATTAGTATTAGTATTAGTATGAGTTTCATTATCATCATTATTATAATTATTATTTATCTTTTTTTTTAGGGGGGGGGGGGGTCAATAATTACTCAATAACCTTGAATTGATGTTATAAAATGAGGCTCGTAGTGAGCAGATATGTCACCGTGATATGTCTTTTAAGGGAGGGAGTTGGGAGTATTCAATTAAAATAAAGCCGATGCATTGTGTATGAGTGTGAAATTTTGTGGGGTGTCTGTTATAGAGTGTGTGTGTGTGTGTGTGTGTGTGTGTGTGTGTGTGTGTGTGTGTGTGTGTGTGTGTGTGTGTGTGTGTGTGTGTGTGTGTGTGTGTGTGTGTGTGTGTGTTGTAATGTATTTGTGGGTGTGTGTTATACAAATATTCATTCGTACTATATATAACTCAAATGTATGGTAGCTGAGATACGTGGTACTCATTTAGTTTTGTATAGTAAAGTTATAATTACGTGCGAATCATCGAGTATGGAACAAAGAATATTATGTTTCATTCAATGTATCTACACGAATTGCATTTTACAATTTAAGTGAGAGAGATGTAAGTTGGGCGAAATATTGAAGTGTTTCTCCGTGAGGGTAAACAGATTGAGAAGTGACAGACTGCTACAGACATAAAAAAATTGCGAAAATCAAGACCAGCAGAAATCACGTTTTTACCGCTTACACGTATACATGAAAGCCGCGACG
>JZLH01S0158621.1:114574-126872 GCA_001188425.1 Eucidaris tribuloides
GTTAAATGTAACACTTTTGGTGTTATGGGTTGTTTTTATGTAATATTAACCCTTTGAATGTTTGATTTCCACCATGTGTTTAATATCAGCAATGAGAAAGCTCCTGGATGTTAAATTTAGCACTCCCGGTTTGGCAGTGTGGGTGGAAATGGGAACCAAAATAGGATTTTTCACATGACTTTGGTTCAAGAGGTCGCGAAAACTCAGTTGAGAGATACCGTTAAGGCATACCGTGTCAACAATTACACGTCAATCTGAAGTCAGTTTCACATCTTGTTAATTTAAATGCATTCAGCAGAAATACGTTTTAGATCTCAATTTGCTATACAGGTATCACCATGATTTTGTAGCTTGGCGTCTGTTTATTATCCACTCGCCGACGAAGTAGGAGGGGATATATAGTAAACCCGGCTGTCGGTGCCGTGCATGCCGCCGGTAACACTGGTTGTGTTCGATAGTTTAGTAATGGGTTTGAGCGGGACTTTTGTGAGATTTGGGCATAAACGGTACATGATAACCAATACAGCGTATGTTTAATTATGGATATGTAGGCTCAAAGCCAAGGTCATAGCTTTATGTAAAGCGATGAAGCATTTAAAGCCCAAGTTTAGTTGTTTGGGATTTTGTATTAAAGCTTTATACGGCCCAAAGTCATATACCCTGCAATAATAGATTCGAATGTCTTAGTTTTTTTAATTAGTTAATGGAAATCTGGGGACGCCCGAGATTTTCGATTATATTTATATTATAGATCAAAGGGTTCAAAAAGGCTTTAAGATTGCATGTGGTAATTCCTGCATTGAAAAGCAGACTCTGTCTTTCAGATGAGGTATACTCATATAACGCTTTTTAACGTCTTTAGATGCTTAGATGTAAATAATCCGAAAATCTCGGGGGTCCCCCCCCTAGATTGTTCATTAATTAATAATAATTAAAAAAAAAACTTTAATAGCTATTTAACTGGTTTCCACGCGATAACTTTAGTGATGTTTGACGGATTTTCATGAGATCTGGTATGAAGATACATGATATCAAAATACAGCCCAAGTTCGATTCGGAGTATGTAGCTCATAGGTCATAGCTCATTAAATGCCAAAATAGTTATTTAACTGGTTTCCGTTCGATAACTTGAGTAATGTTAGATTTTGATCTTCGAGTATGTAGGCCAAAGAGCAAAGTTCGCATATGCGTTTATAGGTTATTTGTATCCGTCGAAGGGATGCTGCGTTGTCAATTTAATTTCGTGAAGAAGCGGTTGAATGAATGCTCTCTGCGAGCTACACGAGTACAGGAACAGCGTGTACGTCCGAGCAAGCCGCTAGCTTTTTTTTTGATACACATGATAGTTATTTAACCATGTCCACTCTTTAATGTTCAATGTTCTTCAATGTTCCCTCTTTAAAAACTCTGTATAAAGAGATAAACTCCATACAATTAAGTATGTGTTACAAATATATTGATCAATACCATGCAGGGAAATCCCGTTTTTTCTTTAAAAAATATATTTTCTTGATCCTCTCCCTTTGTTAGTTATTGCTTTTAGAAGGCCTAATAGGGAATAGAAATTGTTATCAATTAAATATACCAAATAAGATTTACTCCAGAGGTCTTTTGTGTGCCGGGTCAACATGTTAGATTACTTTTGACAGTCACTTAATCAGTATATTAAATCAGAGCATCGTTTCGAGGTACATGAGATGTAATAAACACAAACCTGCCAAACAGTTTATTTGATTAAGTGAGATTTTTCATCATCCAAATCCACAGAAGAAGATTTTCTGATACAGAAATAATATATATTTTTTCTCAAGAATAGACAGTACACTTTGACTATATGTGGTTCTCACAATTTTATGAGACAGTAAGATTTTTACCTTAAATTAACATAAGAATAAGATGTTTGATCTGGATCAGTAAGATTTTTCATTTCAAAAGGTTGGCAGATATGTGAACACTTGTTTGGCTCGTGATATTATACATTGACACCGATTGTTGCTCCAATGGACGACAGGGACTCTTGTATCGTAATGCGTTTCGCATTGATTGAATTATTGACGTTGAATTATGGTATTCATGAGGATATCATTACTTCTGTTGGGTTGATGATGAATAATGTAGTTTATTTCAGATTAAAGAAAAAGTATAGTTTTGGTCAATCAGACAATTTTGTCCATTATACAAAGTATTCTATTGTCACTCCAGACCTTATAAAACAACATCAAACCTACTGAAAATAGTTTATAGTAACAAATTATGATGTTTGAATTATAGAACATTTAGCGGTATGTACATAACCTATGAGAAATGTCATGGTCCCCCTCCCCGGACATTTTACATTTTCAGTAATTTCTATTTAGAAAATGGAAGAGTTTGAGAGCGAGCAATTTTCAGGGCTTTGATAGGTAAGTATTTACAAGACATAATTGCAAAGAATTTCATTTTTTTACCATTTACCAAAACTATACCTTGACGAATTAAATCAATTTTTTTAAACAAAGTACATGCGTGGACATGAGGATCATGTTCGAGAAGACACACATGAAACCTATGAAAAGTACATCTATGAATTCACTGCATAGTGCAAACCTAACCAGAAGCTCATAAAGAGGTAAACAGCGACTGCTGTTTTGACTTCATGAAAACGATTTGCTGATTTGGGGCGCCATGTCTTGCTAGTTAATACAATAAGAATGTAAATTTCAAATTGATCAAAAACTCGGAATAATAGGAGTGCGGTTTTAGATTCTACGCCACAACCCTTAGGCAATGCACTGTTGGTCAATGTGTTATTTCCATATGTTTTTCTAATTTTCTAAAGCAAAGATATCCATGATCGGAGAAGGCAGGTGAAGCTCGCGACAATATTGTCGCCGTGGATCTCCCATTCATCTGTTGCGCCAAAAACGTCTCGACCTGCCAACAGTGATAAACACGCTTCGTGATCGATTTTGTCCCCTCCGGCCCACCGTAGATTTCAATTTGAGGTGTCGAGTCATTGTCAAACGCGCAGCCCCGTCATTAGAAAGCAGTTTATCACCGTATTGGTCATGGAGTTTGGAACTTACAAGCTCTTGCTGAAATGCTTTTATTTTAGCTGTCAATCTTTCGCCAAGAACGATGCCAGTAAACTTCGTGGCGGTGCGAGAAATGGCGAACTATCACTTTTTTAATCGACGTTGCCAGGCAACGCCTGTCGTCTGCGCACCTACAGCATTTCGTGATTATTCAGTTTTCGTGACAAATGCGTAATGATGCAAATGAAGTGGTTTTTACTTCTTGGCAGGAAGTGCGAAGAACCCTTTCTTTCTTTCTTTCTTTCTTTCTCCTTTCCATCGCTAGTTAAATGTGAGAAGTACTCAGAACGACTTTCAATCTTTTGATCGCCAGTGTGTAAATTACCATGGTAACCCACCTGCAGCAGAAACACGTACTGTATATTAACGATCATCAGCAAATGGCTAACGGCACACGAAGGAATGGCCATTAAGCCTCAAGTATAATTTATAAGATAATGCTTTTTAATAATCGTAATTCATACTAATTGCTAATTATTTGATATTTCAGTCACAGTGACTCGCTGATGTAGAACGACATAACCGCACGATGCATTTTAACAGCATTATTATTACTCGAGATACGACTGAGTGTTGTCTGCTTTCATCCAACAAGTCGAATGATTTATTTCAGATAATTTGACTGGCGTTTCGTGCCTGTCTGAAAGTGTGCGTTCATAACAGAAATCTTGATTTTCTAGAGCTCCGATGTTTGAAACGGCATGTGACTTCTTTTAATATTCTTTTCGTGCTTCTCACACTATCGCCCGAGGCTGCATTAAAATAAAGTTCTCCCGACTTGATGCAAAGCAGTCGCGTGTGATTTTTTCTTCGTTGATGTGAAAAGTCCTCCTTGAAAACATTTTAACTTTTGATCTTGAAGATTGTATTGTTGAGTTGCACACCACAACCGTTTTGCTCAGATCTAATTCAGCTCAAAAAGGGTCCACAGTATGATTGCGTGATACACGAATCACGTCTTAGTCAGATAAGTGTAATGGTCATGTAAAATTCAAATACAAAACGGCCCTTATTTTCATGAAAATCGTCTCTCCAGCCTAGCCCGAATGCTTTGTCTTAGGAAAATTTATGTGAATCTTTATATAAATAATTTTCGCTTATTTGCTTCATGAGCTCAATTTCGGGTGAAACACAATTTTTATCTCTTCTACAGTTAGTGACACGCGCGTGACAGTCACTTACTTACTTTAGTGACGAGCACGTGATAGTCAGTTTAGTAATATGCGTGCGTGATAGTCAGTTTAGTGATATGTGCGCGTGATAGACAGTTTAGTGACACGCGCATGATAGTCAGTTTAGTAACACGCGCATGATAGTCAGTTTAGCGACACGCGCATGATAGTTAAGTAACACGCGCATGATAGTCAGTTTAGTGACACGCGCATGATAGTCTGCACAAGAATTCTTTGGTATCGATTACGATCGATTTAGCTTTGCGATCTTCGTACGAAGAGAAGTCAGCATCAGCACACACACAAAAAAGGAGAGAAACAAAAATGGATGAGACTATCGCGCTAGAACTTTAAGCAGAAGAGAAACTGAAATATCAAAAATGAACTGCCATTTAATCGATTCCTTGCCGATTTTGATGCTGTCTTTTTCGATGGGTATCCGAGGCGCCGTATCGATCAGATAAGTGACAAAGTGCGTGCATCGAGACACATGTACTTGAAACTTGCGGCTTGTCCCGAAAACATCACTTCGCTATTTAGTCACGTGAGAATCAGATTCGGACGCAAAATGTGTGAAGAATGTTTGGTGTGTCCGGTGAGTTGTTGAAGAGACAAGGATCAGCAGGGTGCTGCAGATGGTAACCGGGTGCAGTGGTGTTAAGGATGCCAGTAGGATGGCGATGACGGTTGTGTCGGGTTGGTGTTGGCCGTTGCTGCTGAGGACTGCAAGTGCGTCAATCGCAACACCCCTTCGCAATGTTTGACTTTGTTTCAATTAGCTTTCATAGAGTTTTCGATTGGTACAGAATTTTGGTGACAGAAATGACAACGGCTCAGGAATATTGTAGCGGCGGTTGTTAAGACATAAAATGGTGTGGGAGGTATTGGTGTAATCGTGATATCGATTTCATTCGAGACACCTGATTCGTGTGTAGTTTTTTTTTTCACTTTTCATTGTACACGTTTATATAAATGTCTATTTTTCGTTGAAAATGTCTAACATTAGACGTTGTATTATGGTAAGACGTCGCTGTGAAAAGAAGTGTTATCGTGCCAGAATAGATTGTGATACTCGCATGAAGAGTCTAAACAGATTTGTTTTTGATTGGCCGAAATGAATTCAGTCTTTCCCAATGTTTCTCCTGTTTTCAAACAGCTTTTCCCTTTTTGACCAAACGAACGATTTTACTCTTTCCAAATGTTTCACCTTGTTTCAAGTAGTACTTCTATTGATAATGCTTTCCGTGACAAATATACAAAGGCCCCAGCTATACAGTGGCGAGTTGTTATAGAGTGAATGGAGTGTGATGTTGGTGACAACGATTTATTCAAAACACACCTGATTTCTGACGAGTACTAGTATATTTATTTCATTGCAAACCGTTATTATTTCCACTGACTGAAAACAGGGTTTTAAGCAATAAACTCAGATAGAAAGTGTATCCTTGTAAATAATAAATAGTTGTGAAAAACGGCGTAGTGACGGTAAATTCTGCAATACGCTCGTCAATTGGAAGAGCCTTGGACACAATTGTACTTTTTTTTTCTTTGTAGTGTCCAACAGAGTTTTGATTTTATTGTACATGCATTTGCTGAAGCTATGTAAATATTCCTACTGAACGTGGTATGACTGATCATGAATGTGTGGTTTAATCAATTATGTGGGTTATTTACCAAAATCAATGTGAAGTGTGGCTGTTAGATATATAAAATATATCGAAAAAACTGTAAATGAATAAATAAGTAAGTACACAAATAAATAAATGAATATCGTTTTGCAGAGGATGAATAAGCCCGTCAGTGATTTCATTTTGTGATTAAAATGTGTTTACGTAGTATGAACCAGCGTCATTCTGTTTAAAGACACTTGTTCCAGTATTTAGACATTGTTGTTATTGTTAGCGTGAGTAGAGTTTTGGATAGGATGGTCCTTTTACAACAGACCTTAAAGGTTTTATTTTGGTAATCCACGGCATTGACATCTTTGGTTTTGTTTGTACTTGTTTTGTAATTAAGTATTTGCTTTTATGTACTTTCGTTGTGAAACACAATCATGATGGTGATGATAATAATAATAATAGTCATCATCATTGTCATTATAATCATAATCATTTTAGGGGCAAGACCCAATGCTATACAAATAGAACCTACATTTTTATGTCTGGTCTCGATGTGGGGATTTTCATAGTCTCGATTTCATCACTGATAATAATCACCATCATCATTAACTCCACCATCATCATCACCATCGCCACCACTACCACCATCATCACCACCACCACCATCACCATTATCACCACCACCATCATAACCACCACCACCACCATCATCATCACCACCATCATCATCACCATCACCACCATCACCACCATCACCACCATCACCACCATCATTATCATCACCACTACCATCTTCATCATCATCTCATCATCACCACCACCACTATCACCATCATTATCATCATTATCCTGATCATCCTAATCCTAATCCTAATCGTAGTCATGCAATTATTTCTATATTATCACTTCAGATTATTCGGGACGAGCGGAGCCTGTTCGGCGTGCGGTCAACAAATTCCAGCCAGCGAGCTGGTGATGCGATCCCACAACAGAGTGTACCACCTCCAAGTGCTTCGCCTGCAGCTCGTGTCACATACAACTCGTACCCGGGAGACAGATACACGCTAGCAACGGCAGCCAATGTGCGAGAACGACCACAGCAAACTGTACAAGGCACACCACGGCATGGCCGGACACGCTCCGGGACTCAGACCGGGCAATAGGGTAAGGGAGGGCTCCCCCTCTTTTCCTTTATCTGGCCTAGCCGCATGGATGCGGAATTCGTTGCATCATGGAAGTAGCCGATCTGTCGATGTAATATTAATCATCTATGAAATTTAAATTACGTACGCACCGTGCGTTGTGTCTGTTCGGCATCCAGTATGACCAAATCACTTTTATTGAGATTAATAAATTTACGGAATGCATCCTTCCGTGGCGTAACGAATTCTACGTCTACTGTGGACAGGTCTTCACAATCCATTACCAGTCAACAAAGATTTCATGATTAAATATCTATTTAAACACACCATAATTTAGCACACCATTGAAGAAAGCCACAAACACACCTCGTTAGTGGAAAAAAAAAGGGTTTTTCGATTTATACATTTTTCAAAGTTAACTAGTGAAAAGCGCTCTTCCTGATTTTGGACAACGTAGCTCATGAAAAAGAGTAGTTTTTTATATCATCACTCTGTCCAACAGCAAATTTTCAATCGGTGACGACCAAATGTCGTGCGATACTCATTAGTACTACGTCGTAAAGATTCATGTTTTTATGGATAGCATAATCAATTCTGTATTCTGTTCTCTTAGTCTTAATTATATTTAACTCGTGATTAAAGGTACAGTTGAAAGGTACAGCTTAAAAACAAAATATAATATCAAATCTTACGATTGCTTAAGTCACACTTTTGGTCAGTCACGAGGATTGTTTTAAGGAGATTGATAGGAGATAGACTAAAGATGTTTGTGACTTCTGTATGCGAGTATCAGGGGTCTGACTGACATTACGAAACGTGGAGGATAATATTGATAAAATACACATATTAGACGCGACGTCCCACCGGTGCAGGCGATCAAATTGGCTCATTTGACCTTTAACCTCCCAGGAACTCCAACAATAATTGCAAATGGCCAGGGTGCGTCGAAAGCAGTGCCGTCAGCTGGCGCTCCGCACAGCTCTTAATCGTCGTTTTCATTCACGGTGTACCAAGAAAAATCGTCCCCTTCCCCTTCTCCGACGAAACAGCGACAAGAGCGCCCAAAACACCAGAATGAGGTCATGTAATATCGACGAAATTATAGGACCGTCATGACATACATTGAAATGAACCCAATCAATCAAACCTGGTTAAATAGGTTGTGATACGAGTAATAACTCTTCGATTATTTATATTTAATTCAGGTAAAGAGTTAACTTGCATTTATCTGTGATTATGGATGGATGGGTAGATAGATAGATAGATCGATCGATAGATAGATAGATAGACAGATAGATAGATAGATAGATAGATAGATAGATAGATAGATAGACCATGGACAGACAGGCAGACAGACAGATACATAAGACGTGTCGAAAGGTAGGTTGTTTGGTAGTTCGTTAGGGAGGTAGGTAGCTGGACAGATAGGCAGGATAGGTGGATAGATGAATGGATAGATGTATGTGTAGGTAAATGGATAAAGACAGACGTGGTTATGCTGTGTTCAGACTGGGACGTAGTCATTGTTCCTACCAAATAAAAAAAAATGTAAGGTCTGCCACAAGGAAAGCAAGCGACGTCACGTGTGTCAAGTGTCGTACTTGTTTGACAGTATAGGAATGATATTTAGACGTATTTGGTCTACCCTATGCCAGACCTCCATGACACGCGCGCATCAATAGACCCACTTTCAACTCCCAAGCAATCGAATTTGATGTATGGGACCGAGCAATTATCCCGATTTCTCTCACCCGAGTCTGAAAGCTTTTGCTACTTGACGGGGGAGCACGAAACTGATATGCGATATGCCACATAAAATGCATACTTGCTGGAAGCTATGTGATATGGCGGGCCCGCGATCGCCAATGTTGTTAAAATTGAACTTGTGGAAAGCATCCTGCAATGGGTGGAGAAGGCTGTCCGCTATTAGTAGCGTGTTCAAGAAGACGAAAACAGAGAAAGGAGTTGACAATAGCGATCTAGACCTTGTATTCCAACAGCCAGGCCGTAAGAAAGTCATAGACGTCTGATTACTACCAATAATATCAGACCGACAAGTTGTGAATGTCCGGAATCAACACTGTCCGTGCTGGCGTGACAAATCAGCACAGACTATATACGTAATTCAGGACCGGTCATAAAAGGAATAAATTAACCGGAGATATGCCTTATTTTATTATTTTATACTTATCAAGAAAAAATAGCTGATTATGTGAGGTGGTTGGGTTTGATTATTTATAAATTTCTACATAAACTTTCAAAATTCGTCGGTTCCCCATATTTCATTGCTTCGGATTTTGATAATGTAGTCTGTATTCTTGACACAGTGAAACTGATGTTACAATACTGTTTTTGCTAGAAATGAGGTTATGCTTGTTAGGTTGTTGTACATTTTGAGATGATTGTTTCTATTTATTGTATTCCTTGTTGTTTTCCTATTTATTTGTTATTGCGTTTTTTTTATTTATTTAATGTGATACTTCCACAATTGATCAGAAAGTAAGATAATCATTCTGCATATTCTTGACACAGTGAAACTGATGTTACAATACTGTTTTTGCTAGAAATGAGGCTATGCTTGTTAGGTTGTTGTACATTTTTGAGATGATTGTTTCTATTTATTGTATTCCTTGTTGTTTTTCTATTTATTTGTTATTGCGTTTTTTTATTTATTCAATGTGATACTTCCACAGTTGATCAGAAAGTAAGATAATCATTCTAGTTGGTTAACGTATTGCACCAGGTACCAATCTGCAATTCATTATATTTGAGTATAATGCCTGGTCCACAGGCTAATCATCTTCAAATTACTAATTAATCCATCTATTGCCAATTTGCTGATCAGTCTAACATCCCACCGGATGGACTACATCACACGGCTTAGGACAGAATAAAAAAGGGGCTTGATACGTGGTTGCATGTCAGGCGTTTTTCCACGTTTTCTTTCCCGAGGCGCTTCTCTCTCTGGGGCCACTGCCAATCTTGGTGAAATCCTTATTAACCACGACATCAAATCCAGTTATCTGTATCATGTGTGTACTTGGATGGAGCGCTTGTCGTCATCCCAAATCATCCCCCGATGTGATATCGAACTTTCAGCACTTCTCTGCAGTTCTTGAACATGAACTCGCATCGGAAATTCGACTCCCGATTCCAAAATTAAGAAAACGTTCCCCCAGATCTGCGACGAGAGTGGAAGCTTCTTGCCTCAATTCGGCAGCGGCAGTCCGCGGAAATTTCGCTTAAAGCAATACGGTTTTCTGAAGTACCTCAGCACATTAATAGTGGTACGATTATAGATACATTGCATTATGTACCTGTCGAGTTTGATATACGAAATGCGAGACTGTTTAGTATCAGCCATTTCGTTGCCATGGTAACGCATCAGTAAGTCATTCTTCGCGCATCAAAGTAAAACTCAAGTTGTCAACCCGTTGTAAGCAAGTGGTTGAAGCACTGACATGTTTTCGTTTCTAATCCACTTATCGTTTTGAGGTAGCTAGCAAAAAAAAATCGATTATGCTGAAGCCAAGTGGGGTTGGGTAGACGTGTCAAACCGCGGAGAAACAAATGTCAACAGAAAGAACATATTAATCTGATGAAAAAGGGAAAAAAGACGAATGAGCTATTATAATGTCTCATACAGTGCTTACCAAATATCTCTTACCTATCAAATCGAGAAATGTAGTTTGGGATGAAATCAAATGTATGGTTGAGAATGGTCAAGGACCTGGTATATTGTAAAAAACACACAAAAATAACGTCAAATTATGTGCACCATGGACCTGATAAATATTGTTCTGTTGTACATACAATATTACCCTCCTTACTCAAGAAGTATTTGGCCAGGTCTGAAATGAAAATGTCGAGCATTATGTCTGAAGTGCTGAGGATCGTGTACACTAATAGCAACATCTCAGTGGAAGATAGCCTCGCGAGTGACAGATGCTGTTAATGGAAACGCAACAGAAGCCTCGGTATAAAAGAAGGCAAAGTGCCTCGTTGTCATTTAGCCGTGACGCTAGCCTGGATGGGAAATGGAAGAAATTGAGTTACGAGTGATGTAATTAGATCGAAATCGAGCAGGATGGGGCTGGTGGAGGCAGCGAGGAGAGTCATGCCTTCGTCATTAGTGTAGCCGCGCTTGCCGATCTGAGGCGGGAACTTTCCGGCGACCCCCGTTGCTCCCGCGGACGCACGCGACTTCAGACTACGGCCGCGACCACGTGTAATATACGGACAACCCACGCACGCGCGACATGAAAATTGCGGCCGGGAAATTGCGGCTGTCATTTCGTTTAATTCATTCCAAAACAGCTCCGATGACAGGGCGGTGATGAGACCCCGCCACGCTACGTCAATAAAAACTGAGTGAGATTGAGTGTTACGATATCAGAGAGAAATTGCGCCCGGCTTGGCTGATGGGGATGGAGAAGGCGAACGTTATATTGCATCAGTGCGACCAGAGTTATGTTCACCTAACGTTGTCGTCGTCGTGTAACTTTGGCCAACCTTCATTTTTTTTTCCTTCTAATAATGAGTAGTTGGAGACACCAGGCACATGGCTCCCACCGATCGCCGATCGGGATGGGAGTAGGAATGATATTACCACGTTGAGATACCTTCCCTTCTGGCGTGAATATCATTTGCCCAAACAAAATTGTCTTCAAATATATTCAATACCGAATTGCGCACTTGTGTGCGACACGCTAGAAGAGCCTCCCTCAGAGATAATTGCATTTGCATGGCCAGATTACAACAAGCGCGGCGCTTTCCAAAAAAGTTTTTATCAGCAATAGCGTAATTCACTTTCAAAAAACAACAACATTTTTCCTCACAAAGAATTAAGTATCAACTTTTTTCTACGTACATACATATTTGTTTACAGCATAAGGTACATTTCTATTCTCTGTGAGCCGTACATTGAAATTAAATGTATACTGTCTAATAAGTCACTAATCTATATTGCAAATGGTTGATTATACGTGATCAAGTGAATGACAGAGAAAAACACAATTGTATAGCAAGATATTGACGTGAATATTGAATGGATTATCGAATAATGAAATACTGTTATGTTAATTATAATTCATGATAAATGGGTCAGAAAATAATTTGGTTAAATTTAATCTTTATGTCACAATACCGATAGACGGTAAGGATGAACCGCGAGTAAGCAACCCGATAACAACCCCACACAAGGATACGTAAACAAGCGCGCGGACAACCCCGCGGGTGATTTTTTCACTTTTTTATAGTTTGTTTTTTCTCTAACTTCTAATAGTTTACTC
>JZLH01S0158647.1:0-13377 GCA_001188425.1 Eucidaris tribuloides
ACTTTACTTCTCATGCATCACTTTGAACTGGCTGGAGATGGTTTTCAGCACGTATAAAGAATAGGATATCTTGGAGCAACAAAGGGGGAGAGGCAGAATAAAATAAATGAGTACGCATGAAAGTTTGAAATGACCGATCAAGAACCTGGGGTGCTGTAGTACGAGATGACGATACTTTGTACTGAATGGGTCCAATCTGTTTTGTGTGTAGTCGCAGAATCTTGGCGTTTGATGGCACCGCAGAACTACTATAGCAAAACCACCCTCGTCTACAGTACTGTAAAACCCCCATTCGCACCAGTTTTGTAACGAAATATTGGCATTTTGCCATCTACCTAGCTTGCAGCAGGCATACTTTAATTCCTATTTTCTATGCAGTTTTTTTTTGCAACAAATACACCTGTGTGCTCATATGATTAGGTTATTTGGCTTTTTGCGCTTGAATACAATACAGGCGCCTCTTCCTTTCAATCAAAACTATTTGATTGATTATTTTGTGATAAACCGAGTTCGTCTTTTCAATACCAAGGCCACGCAAACCATTCCGTAAGTTTCAGTCGATACCGTTGACCAAACACGGACGAGAAAGCACTGTTTTTTTTTAATGCTTGACCGGAAAATCACTTCATATTTCAAAACCGCAATTTAAAAATCAAACACTGTAACCCAGCGCCAAAAAAAAAAACTGCGGCAATAGAACATCTTGTTGAAAGCATTTTTCAGCGACAATACCTACGCACTTTAAATGAGAATAAGTGCTGATTTCTACCACTTCTAATCAGAATAAGTATATACATAATACATGATTATGTACAATTCCGTAGCTTCATGGGCATGGGCCTTAACCGAGATCTATCATGGCTAACCAATTTCATATTATGCAGACAACCCTGTAGGCGTAGACCTACTGTATATAAACACACTCTCGGTTATTTTTCCGCCACAAACACTGAAGAAGGCCGGGCAGATCAAAAATTATATTATTTCTGAAATGAAGGAATACTTAATTGTTTTATACTATAATATATAGACATACCGAGGTTTTTCACTCATGCCGATTCCAGTCTCATCTTTTGGCAACTAGTTTGATAACATTTCTGATCTGTTAAACACTTTTGTTCGTGCAGATTGGCCACTTGAAGTTTAGGTTCGTCGGTCACAGGCACTGCGCACTAAAGTGCAAAAATAATTTCTTCTGTTTGCAACCAGTTTTGTTTTACTTTTCAGTGTGAAAAGAAATATTGATTTCGTGGGGGTATATGTAGCTCACATTTTAAAACTGTGGTCATTGTTAACTTGTATTTAAAGTACAAAATGATGATTTTGAAGTATTTCCAGGGTGTAATTTTTAGACCTTATCATAGACACCAATAGTATATGGATGTTGATATCACTTTTCTTTTCAAAGTGAGAACATTGTTAAAAGGGACTTGAGAAGCAGTATATAATTACAAAACTGTTATATGAGGAACTAAATCTGGAAATTGCATGGTAGACTATCATCAAAACTTTTGAAGCCAGTAAAGGGATTTTAGTGCATGAATCATCCGTGTTGTTGATTGTTCACGTTTGATAAGTTACAATAATCCCAACCCATTGTTAAAACTGCAAATGTTATGCATATCTGCACTATCTAAACCATTCTAAATCCCCCAGCAGTGCCGGTTGAAGAATATTACGACTATAAAGTCACGTACCAAAATTCCGCATCAAACGCACAGACATGAATAATATACATGTACATTAATCATGTATGTATGTGACTCTTTGTACTTATGTGTCAGTTTGCCTGAGTATATATTTGTGTGTATGTGCATGTATGTTTGTATGTATGTTTGTATGTCTGTCTGTCTGTCTGTCTGTCTGTATGTATGTATGTATGTATGTATGTATGTATGTATGTATGTATGTATGTATGTATGTATGTGTGTGTATGTGTGTGTATATCAATACATGCTTGTGGTGTTTACTCCATCTCCGCTCAGTTTTGCAATTCGAAAGGGAAAACCAAAGATTATGGTGATAATCAACAATTCCTTATTCATGTCATTCATTCTTTAATACAGTACTTATTTCCATATATTAGTTTGTCTTCCTCCTATTGGACTACGTGGAAAAGAAAGGATTGTTTATCAATTCTTCTTCTTGTTTTTCTTCTTCTTCTTCTTCTCTTGTTGTTGTTGTTGTTGTTAGTAATAGTAGTAGTAGTAGTAGTAGTAGTAGTGGTAGTAGTAGTAGTGGAGGTGAGTAGAGTATAGATACTAGTATATATAAGTCAGTAGTAAGTTAGTAGTCAGTTAGTAATGTAGTAGGTAGTCAGTCGAGAATAGTAGTAATAGTGTAGTTAGTAGTATCACTAGTAACTAGAGTAGTTAGTCAGTAGTGCTGAATAGTTTGGTCTCAGTGGTGTGGTGGAAGTGGTGGTGGTAAAGATAGTTTAAGTAATAATATTGTTGTGACGGTGCATTGGTATTCCAGATAAGATTGTTTGAAAGATTATTTTTATTATTTTGTCCTTTTTTTTACATTTTTACCAGTTGCGTGTTAGCCAACCTTCATTCTACTGCTAGAAAAAAATCAATAGACCATGATTTTATACATGTGTCCATACTGTATTATAACCTTGGAATAGCAGGTTCGGTTTCTTTATTCCAATTCACGATGCGAACTGCTCGTTAGTTGCAGTGATTGAGATAGAATTCGTCACCGATGAGTGCAACGAATTCTACCAAAAAAGAGGGTGCGTCTAGCTATTATCCAGACCAATAATCCACGCCAGTACGCTTTGAGGCATCACCATGTAGTCAACTTGCAAAGAGAAAGAAAATTAACATCTGAAAGAAGAAATATTTATTTTTCCCACGTATGATGGTTTCAGCTACACTTGCCCCAACTGCCGATACTTAATTTTGTGTTTTGAATGTGAAATACGGTATTTCGTTGTAGGCAGCTGGAAGCAACATGGGATCATACCACAGTCAAAAGTATTGGTGATTGTTTCATCATTGTGATCTAAGCAATAAGATAGTGATGATAACTATCACCCCCACCACACCACCACGACTACTACTACTACTACTACTTCTACTACTACTACTACTACTACCACTACTACTACTACTACTACTACTACTACTACTACTATCACCGTGTTTAACATATTTAATAACCACTTATCTTTTCAATTTCAATTTCAATTTCAATTGGGAATTCAATTTTTCTAATATCATTTGTCCCTTTTCTTCTTTGCATATGATATTCTAAGTGTAGTTTCAAAAGGGGTCAATGATTAGCAATGGTAGATGACCACGCACCTTCAGAGCATGATTTCCGGAGCAGATCGGGCCCGATAGTCCTGACTGTGTCAAACAACAATACAATCAATCACCTGACTATTGACCTATAAACACAGTAGGTGCATGGCCTCACCGCGGACTGACTGAACCCGAAACGACCGATGCCAGTTGCAAAGCTTTCGGAAGTACGGTCTTAAAGAATGTTTGTAGATTTAGAACACAGATTGAATTCTTTCATATACCAACAGTGATATATTAGTTGCCGGAGATCTTTGAATATTTGTGTTGGTCATTTCTAGGATGACTATGATACCAGCAACAATTATTGCTACGCTACATCATGTGCACCCAAGAAACAATTGCACAGAAAAGAAATGAAATGTTGCGCGACCAGCAAGTTCAATTGGGAGCAGTGAGGGAAATATCCTCCTCCTCATCATCATCATCATTACCGTCGTCGTCGTCGTCGTCATCATCATCATCATCATCATCATCATCGTCATCATTATCATCATCATCATCATCATCATCATCATCATCATCGTCATCATTATCATCATCATCATTAGCTCCTGATTTTCTCCAGTGGTGGTCGCCGGGTCGTCTTATCAGTGCTCGCTGTATATTCATGTAATTCACTAACTCCAAGTCCACTTCAGCATGTACTGTCCTCTTTAACATTATGTCCATCCCTTCCTCGAGCTTCCTCTCCTTCTCCTCCCTTCTCCACAAGTCTAATTCCCATCAAATGAGGACGTATGGTCTCTTTCATTTTGTCTCCGATCCATAACCTCTCTACGTCATTCTGTATTTCAAGGAAATATAGTATATTGGAAAGGACAGTTACAAGTGGCAAAGCTAGAAATTTTGTGCTGTGGTCATATTAACCACGCCATGTCGTGCGGTGGAAAACAATTTGAAGGAGAAAAGAGGTTCATCGAGTCTGAAGGTAGTGCCTTAAAGGGCAATTTTCCTCAGAAATCAACATGGATTTTTTATGAAGCAAATATTGACGCAGTTTCAGATCATTTGGATAATCCATGCAGAAGTTATGATTTTTTTTTCAAAGGTTGCTTCACATGATCCCCTTGCATTGACACTCTTTTGACCGTGGTTGTGGTGTCACTTTAGAACATCTATTTTATTGGTACAATATATATGTACATATTTGATAAACTTTCACTAGTTTCTCATACAGTAATAAAGCAATTTACTCGCTCCTGTAGAACAAACAAGCAAAACTTTCCAACTTATTACATACATTACGGTACAGTGTATAGTAAAACTAGGTTGAATTTTTTGATTAAAATTTTATTAAAATTGTGTAGAGTTTCAATGGAATCCAGCGTAACATCACAGCTATATAAAAATGATGTCAAACGAAGGTGTCCTAAATAGGTATTCAACCAGACTTTGGAAAGTTGTCACTCTTCAATTGATTATCCAAATTTGCTCAAACTTTCATTGCCGAGTTCCCTCAACCTTTCTGCCTGACTCAATCCTCAATCCTCAATCCTTGTTGATGTCGGCTGAAAATTTTCCTTTGCGGTCCCAAACAATATCAGAGAACGGGGGGCATAAGGGACAAGGGCAGTGTTTAAAATACAGCAATAACAACAAGTATCCAGTGACTAGGGGGTGAGGTTCACGCTACGCCACTTCAAAAGAATGATAGGTGCAGCACACAAGAGGATAGCTTCGGGATAGGTCAGTGTTTTAGAGGGCGATCGTCTTTTCTTCTCCTCCAAATTCCGATCCATGTCAAAGCACATGGCGGCAGCCCCCATTCATCGCAAAATAATAGGCATCACGAGTTATTCTTCCAAGATCAAAAAAATTGAAGGTAGGGCAAATCCGAGCATTCCCATATACAATATTCGATACAGTTGCGTAGTTTCAAATTCATTAGTCCGAATAAAAAAATGCATTTATGAGATTTCCCGGGGATAATAATACGTGTATTTACAAAAAAGGGTAGCTTTACGACCAATCACCTTGATAAAGTGATGATATGCCGAGGTCAGATCTAACGAGGTTGTAAATAATGATCATCCCCTGAATTAGTGAATATCGCCCTTTGATTTTGTTGACCTTCTTACGTTGAATGAAAGTATGCATGTCCAATAACCGTCAAGGTGTGGAGTTTGACGTTAACTCGGATATTATGGCAATACCATTGTGCGTGTGCTTGTACGCAGGCTTGTTCCCATTGAGACAAGCGCCAACTTTGCCAATTAAGTACCAACATGTAAGTGTCTGTGCACAAAAGAAACCCTATCACTCTGAACTTGATATACTTCCTGCGACAGATGCGATCGTGTTACAAAGAAGCGAGTACTATCCATGAATCTGTAAAGATTCAGTTTGTATTATCATGTGATTACACAAAGGCATCGTTGTAGGATTTTCTGGTCCTTTATGACGGACCATTCGCAAGAAATATCAAACATTCTGCAAGAAATGAGGCGACGTCCATTTACTTTCGCGTTCTGACCTCTGAGCTGAATTTGATGTATTCAAATGTGTGATATCAGGGTCACATGGCGGCAGATTAAGGCGTCGTTTCTGACTCATGCGTTGAAATGTGTGCAAACAATCATTTTTCCCACATTGACAATAAGAACAGTCTTTGCTTAAAGATAATCTACACGTATTGAATCTTTTTACTGTTGCAGTCGGCAAAACATGTCATTGAATGCACTCATGATTCACCAAAGACATTGTTTCTTAGCTATATGGTTGTGCTTGAATGGACAAATAAACAGCTTAGAATACCAACCTTTGGAAAGTTATGCTACCACTGGAAAAATACATGTATGCATAAGGATACATATCAAATTTGAATACAACATCAGGCCAACTCTTGTAACAGAACACTCTGTTGGGGAAATACCCTCCTTACTCAAACCCAGATATTGCAAACAGTACAACTATAACGCAGTACATTTTACGTTGAAGGGTCTTTCTAATAATGATGCCTAATCTCCGTTATATGGAAAACTACAGTTAAAAAAAAAAAATCAATGAGATATACTTTCTCGTTCCTTTCCGACAGGGGCGGAGAGATTATCAAATGGCAAGCGCGCCCACAACAGAAGAGAATGGAACAATAATATGTCTTAACCCGTTTTTTGCTCCCCGTAGGGGGGCGTGTTAATAACACTACTGCATTCGTAATTCGGTTTCAGATTACCCAATGAAACGGTTTTAATGGTGTTAGAAAGACTCTCCAGCAACAAAAAATATCAGATGTGTTCCCGGAAGTCTCAGAAGAAGGACCACCACCCCTCGAAAGACGAAAGTGACCATCCTGTCTAGTAAGACAGTGACCAAGGAGGATAGGCGCATACTCATAAAGGATGATTGGCTTTTTCTTTCGTATCATTATATCAGTTGTACCGAGAGTCTCATGACAGAATAAAACATAGAATACTGCTTAATAGAAAACAGGTGTAAGAAATTATATCTTGAAGAGGTCTTATTTAAAATATGGCGCCGTTTCCTCCTTACACTGGGTCTTTATGAAGATAGGAGTCACTTATCGTCTCGAGGCGGGGTGTGGTCTTCTTTTGAGACCTTTCAAGAGGATCATAGTGGGACATTTTTTGTTGCTGGAAGTCTTTTCAAACCATTTAAAACCGTTTCATGGTAATCTGGAACCGAATTTACGATTGCTAGTGTTAATTAGAGTGAACCCCACCCTACGGGGTAGCAAAAAAGGGTTAAAAATTTCTATGTTCCATCCGCCTCTGTCGTGGTGGTTGCGCTTGCATTTGATAATCGTCTCCGCCTTGAGAACGGAACGAGATAGCTAGTAATTCATTGATTTATTTTTTTAAAAAATTGTAATTTTCTAATAATAAACGGAGTTAGGTTATCATTTTAGAAAGACCCCTTCAACGTAAAATGTATGTGTTATATTGTATGTTGCAATACTTTTGAGTAGGGAGGGTAGACATGACAAAACCGAGTACTCATATATTTTCACTTTTTAACACCACTAAATGATCGTTTTGACCTATATTTTTTGTTTAGGTTTTCCTTTTTTTAGACATTATCATAGACACTTATAGCATAGGGGATTATGAAGCTCAGATTTTTTGTTCTAGAAACATTGTGAAATGATGCCTTTAATTACGTTCTTTTGTTTGCTCAAGACGAAATTTCTTATCGACTATTTTGGAGGTAAAATAATGTCCGTGATTGAATCTTACCCCAATATTGGAACTTCTAAGGGGATGAGAAACGTTAAAGCGTTAAAAAAGAAACCCAGATTCAAACGTAAATACCTACAAAAAACAACAAAAAACAGATATCATAAAAATTGTTATCAGTGTTTTTAGTGAATAATAGCATAATCGTTTTAATTTCATATTCGTTCACGGGTGACTGCTCAGCTCTAAATTTCGTAAAACATGTCGAAGTTGCCGTTGTGTCAGTTTTGAGTTTACAGTGTTCACGACTTACCGTTTACTTTGTTTCGAATGCTCTGAGCAGTGTCATCATTGCAACACAAACTACGCAATTTTGACAAAACAAATTTCGACATGTTTTATAAAATTGTTTGCTAAGCATCACTAACCCGTGAACGAACATGGGCATGATGGACGAACAATATGTCGTATGAACAGAAGCGGATTACACTATGATACGAGTTTCATGATTTTTCTTTTTCAATTTTGAGAAATTGATTTGGGATTGAAGCTGAATTTTGCTTTTTTTTTTACTCCATTGAATGGTATATTGGCTTGTTTATTCCTCCTTATTCTACTTTACAATGTAAAAGTGGAGGCCGATTAAGGCGCTTCTCTTTTGTGACTCATATGATGAACACAATCATTTTTCCAAAATTGAAAATGACAATCTTTACTGACAAATCAACTATTGATTCCCTTTTTAACTCTTACAGCCGGTAGATCATGCAACTGCATTAAATCATGTTTCTTTACAGACATTGTTTCTTAGCTGCATGATATTGTTTGAATGTACAAATAAACACCCTAGAATACCAAACTTTGAAAAGATATAGTACCACTGGAAAAACATATATATAAAGATAAATATCACATGTGATTTAACTCTTACAATGCCAGAGAAATTACAACTCTATGGACATTAAATGTGTTATGTGGTGCATAATTGCACCTAAGGTACTGTACGAGTTAAGCATCAAGCCAACTCTTAATTGTAACACAACAGTATATAGGGGAAATATACCGTATGAAAGTTAACTGATTATGCTATGATATAAGATTTATATCTTTTTCAGTTTTGAGAAATTAATTAGGGATTGAAGCTGGGTTTCATTTTTCTTTACTCCCACTGAATGGCATATTGGTTTGTTTGTTTTTTCCTTCTACCGGTCCCTTCTAATGAAATATTAAAGAGTGGAACGACCATTTATTATGATAAATGCAGGTTATGGACCGTGACTCCGGGGTCGCACTTCACTTCAATTTGCCCTTGCCATGCTTGCTAAATTTAATAACTTTTTGACGTCCATAGAGGCCTTAGTACCCTTGTCTTTTGAAATCATAACTATATTTAGTTCTACGAATTATGGTTTCAGTAGTCAAGCCTCGTTATTCATTTATTGGTGTGGATTCATGGACTATTGATGTCCATAGTTACTCATGTTTTTACTCGGATAGTTATATTCATGTTGGAAATTAATTAAAGTGGTATACATTTATTTCTTCGATACATAAAAACACATACATAAGCCTACATAATTACACACAACACACACACATACACACACGCACGCACAAATGCTTATGAACATACGGTATATGTACGCATACACAGACACACAAATTTGCTCATACATACGAAAATGCTGACATACATACACACATACCTACACACTAATATATGTATACGCACATGAATACACATCTACATAACAACTTTACATTTTGAACGACATGGCCAGAAAATTCATGTCATCAACGGCTGAAATGGAGGCTAGGACATAGAAACTATTATTAATGGGATAAATAAGGAATGTAGGTCTGTGTATATCAGAACCACACGTCTAGGCCCATTGCACATCACACAAGTGACTCCATAATACGACCAAAAAAAATGGATTTACAGATTTAGGGATTTCTAAGACCTTTTCTTTCACTTTGCATTCATCTATCTCCACTGGGAGTGCCAGCCATTGTGTCATATGTTTTGACAAGCGAGTTATTATTCCCATTTGGGATAAAAAAAAACCCGCAGCCATATAACATGTGGAGAAAATAAAAGCCTGTGATCAATATCTGTAGCATGTTTGTCATTACCGCCATTTCTTGATTTCTGTCATATCATTAAAAGGGAACCTGTTATTATAATCATTATGCCGTCCATAGTGTCTAACAGAGGAACCTTTATGATTGCTGCGATGTTGAATATGATATAAAACATTGTGTGCACTTTTGTATCTATGTGTGTGTGTGTGTGTGTGTGTGTGTGTGTGTGTGTGTGTGCTTTAATATTTGTTACCAGTGTATGCACGTTTTTCAAATGAATGTTTGTACTACTACTTCTACTACCATTACTACTGCTTGATGCCACTTCCAGGTGTTCAGCAGTCTCCGTCCCTAATTAAGCAGCTTAGTTTCTCCTTGCTTGTTCCTCTGAATTTGGAGAAGAAGATGTGGAGCGATTTGACAGCATGTCCCCTGCATCCGATCTTGACTGGATAACTCTCGATCTTTCATCCCCTCTCTATGCATTCGTCAAAAGTCCAGTATGTTTTAAGGTCTTACATTCATGTGCCCTATCCACATTCTACTCGCATGCAACAAACAGTCAATTTGCAGGGCATTAGTGACCTGGTCGCCTTCGACCAGGCTTCTAATCTCATCTGGCATCATGTTGGTGATTGTAATTTCACTGGGGAAGGTAATCTGCTCTGCGATGTCTGCGTCCATCGGCCAGTCTTGCTTCGGCCCAGAAGTCTGTTGGTGCGTGGCCTGGATTTCCTGTCAGGTTCGGTACGCACTCCGGCTTTCACGAATGGAAACAGCACTAGAGCATTTTATACTTTGGTTTGTCTTATTTATTCTTTTGAGGATCCCTTAGCACTTCCAGGATCTCATTCTATCTTTATGTGTCTTGCCCTTCTTCCAGAGAAACTTGGCAATGGGACAGAATATGTCTGAGTGATCCCTTACCACATTTGTGGCAGTTCCTATTTTCAGCATTTGCCCATTTCTTCAAGTTATGTGGAGGGTTGAAATGTCGTATATTTCTGGTAGTAAGAACTTAATTTGCCTGTCTCCATCTTCCATATGTCCTTCCAGCGGTCCACGGTTCAATACACTCCCATATACACCATTGGCGTAAATCCGTGACGTCATCATAATTCATCTAAGGGGTGGTCTACATGTATTCAGTCATCCCCTTGATGAATATGATGACATCACGGATTTTCTCCAGTGCCAAGCTCACTGCACAAGCCCCACTGCTTTAGACACGCGTTGTTCTTTCGCTTTACGACAAATATCGTACGAAACCATCTTCCGTCTCACTCTGTCACTCGCCGTAAAAGTGTATTGAGTTGGATTAATGCCGAATCCTGCTCTTTCGTCTTAACCGGCCCCATCATGTTTCTATACGTCTCAGCCGAGATCCCGTATCCTATGTTTCTACATGAGATTCTATTTCCTTCCTGGACGGATGTCTGGCATGGTGCCCTTTACAATTTGGTCAGCAGAGTCCCTAATAGTCAAGAACACGTGTCTCCTTTTCCTTAAACTCTTCTGTAAGAACACGTAGGGGTAAGCTCAACGTTGTGGAATACGCGAAGAAGCTAATGTTCGTTGTGCATGACGGAGTGCCAGGCCTCTTCTAAACGTTTACAGGTATCCTTTGCTCCACCCTTTCTCTTTCTGTCATTGCTGTTACATAAAGCATCAGTGGCCACATAATCCTTGGGGAGATCCCAAAATTCAGACACCATGTTTTAGTTAACCTGGTAGGGTACATCTGCATGTTGATACGTTTCAATCCATCTTTCATCATAGGCACACCTCTCCAGCCTGGCTCTTGTCGGACAGCTCTCGGGTGAAACAGCGCCCCAAAGTCTGAACATGAGCATCTGTTATCGATTGGATGTCCTGTCCTCTACGCTGTTGTGTGTCGGGCCATCACCACTTCCTGCTAGTTAGGCTCTTTGACTTCTTTGTTTTGAATCTCATCCGGCACCAGCTCACAAAGTGTACCAGCTGCTCATCAACCTTCTTTGACTCACCTTTAGATTAATTGAGCAGAGTTAGGTGGTCCATGAAGGCTCGTATCGGTGGCAACTTGAGCCCATGCTCAATTTCAACATCTCTACAATTGGAACAAGCAGCTCTAATTTTTCTGTTGTATAACGAACAATATCGGAGAGATACCACTTCCCATTGGGATGCCTACCTCCAGGGGCTAGTAAGCTGTTGTTTATTCCTTGGTAGAAAAACATCTCAAAATTGTTAAAACAGCTTTTAAGGAATTAAGTTACCAAGTTTGTCTGGGAAGTAAAAAAAAATCCAATGAAAACCTAAATTGAATGTGGTAAAAAACATATGCATTAGCGAAGTCCAGTCACAAAACTAATAATTCCTCTTGTCTCTCCTTCGCTTTTTGGATTGTGTACCACATTTATCACGTGCAGGAAGGTTTAACACAACTGGAAAAACCGGGCATACCTGCCCATTGGATTTATATACGCCTCACAATAATGATCTTCACTGCGTTGCTCAACCCACTGCTCATTCCTAGGCTATACTACTACTACTTTTTCTACTACCACAACTACTACTATTGCTATTACTACTACTACTACTACTACTACTACTACTACTACTACTACTACTATTACTATTACTACTACTACTACTACTACTACTATTACTACTACGACTTCTTTTACTACTACGACTACTATTACTACTACTACTACCACCACCATTACTACTACGACTACTGCTACTACTACCACCACCATTACTACTACGACTACTACTACTACTACTACTACTACTACTACTACCACCACCATTACTACTACGACTACTACTACTAGTACTACTACTACTACTACTACTTGTACTTCCACCATATTCGGATAGTTTACAGTCCAATAGACCGATTATCAAAAAGGGTCCAGTAGACCCATTTTCAAAAAGGGTTTGATAAACCGATTTACGGTAAAAGTCCACAGACAATCGATTTATCGGATTCTTTTGCTCAATCGGCCTATAGGAGCCCTACTGTTAATCAGTCTACCGGACACTTTTCGATAATCGGTCTATAGGTCCCTCGGTCTATCGGACCCTTGGTCTGTAGGGTTTCTCATTTCGGATATCACTTTTCCATTCTACTCTGGAAAAAAAACCCAAGTAAAAATGTGTTTTTAAATGTTTAAAGGGGCTCAATGATTCGGGTGAGATTAATATATTGGAATCTACACGCAATGTTTCACTTTCTAATACACAGCAAAACGTCGATGCTAAAAGTACATCCATCGTGATATACTGGACAACATGTGAATTCCTTACCAATGTTAATTTTAGATGTTATTTTAACACCTTATGTTGTTATTTTACCGCTGAAGGATTTTTCATACTTATATAGTTTTACGGTCAAACTGTTGAGTGTAATTCCAACAACCGGGAATATTAACACGAAGGATGTCGATATGAACATCGACCTTTTTGATGTGAAGAACAGATTGATTGGCCGATTGAAGTCTGCTCTTACATATAGACAATAAAATAAATAAACAGATAATAAACAACAAAATTCCAGAGAGCATACATACAGAATCTAAAATATGTTAATGGTTATATGAAGTATGTAACTATTATCACTTCATAAAGAGGGCATACAAGGGACCAAACGCCAGTGGCATTTAGTTATTTGAATGAATACACACAATAGTCCAGCCTCCTTTCTGTTCGCTGTGTATGCAATCATACGCACAAAGTGCTCACAAGAATCTGAACTCCAAAATTTAAGGCATAACATGATTTTCAAACAGACGTGAATTAGCGTAGATAAGTGAAAATCCAATGAAAAGCTGAAAGGTAATTTTGAAATGTTA
>JZLH01S0158710.1:7857-40668 GCA_001188425.1 Eucidaris tribuloides
ACGGCATTCATGTCCGCCAGTCAAAATCAAACCCCCACTTTTCATTTTAGCGACGTTCAGCTTCTAAACGGGCTGCATTGCATCAGAGTGGAGACGCAACACGGGCGCATGTGGCATTAAAAGCTTCATTTTTTAAGGACTGTGACAAACAAACTACTTCGTTTTTTATTACTTTTAATGGCAAGAATGATGAGGGAAGCTATTGCCATGTTAAACTACGATAATTACAGTAAATTATGTTGGGAATTAAAATGGACATTTGCTTGTACCCGTGTATAAACCGCACCCCCTTTTTTCCGACTTTCCCGACGGAAAATAAGTGCGGTTTATACACCGGCAAATACGGTACATTAACACGGGTTGAAAATTGAAAAGTCCCATATAAATGGCTAATTTATATTTTGTTACGTATACCCAACAAATTTTGATGCTACCTGTAAAGGTTAGAAGAAATCATAATGCATGTTTGTGACACTTTGACCTTATTTAGTAAAATCATAAATTTGCAGACATCCCTGTGTATTGTCTATGGAAGCTAGAATAAGTTGGTCACGCTAGTCGAGCCAAGGTGCAATCTGTGCATGCGCTCACTGACGATAGCGCCCTCTATTGCCGAATGCCCTATATTGTCAATAGGGAGAATTTGATCATTGGTCTGTGAATGTACTGTATACTGTAAGTCACTTTTATGCAAAATCTATGTTTCAGTTTTTCAGAGATTTAAACATTTCATCATAAAATTCATCAGTTTTGATCTACATTTTAAGGTTTTTAGAGATTAAAACATTAACTCATAAATCACTTTGCCTTTGCTTTCACATCAAGTTACAAACAGTTGCCGAGACCAATCGCATTCTACTTGCTACGGAGCAGGCAACAGGACAGTCAAAGCCAAAGAAACTGAAAAAGAAGAAGAGGAAAGCGCCCCCTAGGACTTCACCTCGTCCATCCTCCACTACTGGACGCCACTGTACGGGTCAGCTGCCCTTCGTGGTTGGACAGGTAAGAAAATGTTAGGTACACTTATTAGAAGAAATATCAGTGCTTATTTGATTGTGTACATGTGACCTTTAAGCCAGTTCTTAATTACAGTTTGCACATGTGCAGAATGAAGGTCATTTGTGCAAAGCTTGTGTAAGAACACATTAACAAAACACTGATAGCTCAACGTGAAAGGTTATGTTGTAAAATGTGCATGCATGGAGATGCATCTTCAGGAATGTGCATGTGAAGGTATTCTTCTAAACAGAATGTAACAAAAGCAATACATGTTGGCTATCACCTTAACAATGGTTGCTCTCAGATTCCTCATTAGAACTTAAAAGCTATCCTTTCTTCAAAGATCTATGGTATTATGGGGTCATTTCTTATATCTACTAATCATGAACTGGCTTATTGCCTAAAAACAACGAGTAAGTTGCACTTGTAGTTTTTTATATCAAATAGTGAAAAATGTAACTGGGGGAAATAGGCTAGTAGGACTGGAAAGAGCAGTTTCAGATATTGGATATGTTTTAACCCTATATTTACTGGGGGGGGGGTCAATTTGACCCCCCCTTGATGAATTTCGCGACCATGCCACCGCGCAAATTTTTTTGACTGCATCGCTCGCTGACTTTTTACTTTCAAGTTTTGCGCATCTTTTGAGACCATTTTCGCGAAAATCGGACCTACCGTTACGACGCTGCGCGACTTTTTATATATGCATGTCAACCCAAAAATTGCCCAAAAACGTTATTCCGTGTACAAAATCAATGGAAATTGTGTTTTCAGCCAAAAATCATAAATGTATGATTATTTTTGCTTTTACTGGTTAAAATGGTTTAATTTTATGCTGTTTATGATTGCAAATGTGTCCCCAACAAATTTTATCGAAAAAACAATAGAAAACAAAAGGTCGGGAAAAAAAAATTCACAAAACAATATAATACATAAGAAATTAATTCCAATTCGGCAATTTTTTTTGTAGATAATTGTGAGAAATGTCAGAATGAATATTTTCACCAAAAATTAGTATTCTACTAGCTGTTATAAGTGAGTTATAGACAAAAACATAGTTTTATGCACTTATTTGCATAATTAATTACTTAAAAAATAGAAAAAATACATTTTTGAAAATTTTACCAAACTGTCTTGTAGTTTACATCCGGCTCTATGCACATGCAAATTTTCGCGGCGATCGGCGGCCGAGATCTGAAGGGGGGGGGGTCAAATTGACACCCCCCCCAGTAAAAACCTGGTCTGAAATAGCCCAGATAAAATAGAGTTTATAGTAGATTAACTAAAGGTCTGAGAGCAGTAATTGCACTTTTATTGGACTGTTGCAGGATTGACAGAAATGGCAAATTTTGTCCAAATATAAATTATATACATAAATTACGAACATGATTTTCAGAGGTTAGGTGCATCTGTATGTATCACATTTGCTAAAATAACGTAAGAAAAGTAAATTGGACCTGTATGAAGTGGGGTTGGGGTGGGGGGTCACAGAAAACACAATGCTGTTAACTAGTGCCTGCAGGAGACAGAAAATTCCAAGATTTTCAGTAATTTCATGTAATACGTGTGTTATTCATACATGTACAAACACAGCAATTGCGCTATTGATAATCAAGTTAGTTAATTGCTTTCCCTAAACTGCAGTCAACAACTCCTAGCCACTCGGTGAGTGCAAATCTACAGAGCCTCATGGCTCTCATGAAGACACACAACACCGCATGGTGCAACAACGGACCGTTGGCACGGCGACGACCCCACACTGCAGGGGTCAGGAGGTCAGTTTCAGAATCTTCTTCGGCCTCCAATGGCGACCTCTCCGATCTTCTCTTGGGACTTCAGGATGAATTTGCCCAGATGGGATTGTAAGTTTGGAGATTATTGAAAAGGGAGTTACTGCAGACATGAATATATGGATTCAGAGAATGCACAACACTTTCAGAAACCAGACATTTAAAGTTTGAGCAAATTTGAAAATGACAATCAACAGATATGATTTTTTGATTAATTCTCCATGTTGCCCTCTGTAGGTGGCAACTCTGCGAAAATCTGTGATGCCACAGCAAGACAAATTAATGTAACATCATGTTGTGTCAGTTAAACAGATCATCATCACTACCACCACTTTTACAACCATCATCATCATCATCATCATCATCATCACCATCATTTTCATTTACATCATTATCACTCGATTTTCCCATGTTGTGGGATTAGCTTTCCCCCGGACCCAAGCTTCCCAGTGATTTATATTAGAAAACAACAAAGAAATAAATAAGAAATTGGTCATGTGATAAAATCTCAAAATTTTCCCCCTTTCCTGTTTAAAAACTTTTTTTAAAAAAGATCAAACATGTAAGTGTTTTAAATGAAGGATTGATTCAAATTCTATTGAATTGTATTTTCTTTCAATTTATTCATATAAATCTGGATATTTTCACTTTCATCTCCTGCAATTTATTTATTTTAGCATAATTATGCTTCAAAAAGAAGTCAAAAAAGTCAAAGGAACAACGAAATACATAAGAAATTTACAAAACAATAAAGTACATAAGAAATTAATTCTGATATGCCAATTGTTTTGTAGATAATTGTTAGAAATGTCAGAAAGGATATTTGAACAAAAATTTGCATTCTAAAGACTATTTTATGTGAGTTATAGGTGAAAATATGGATTTATGCATAAATTTGCATAATTAATTATTTGAAATAGAACATTTATATTTTCTCAAATTCTAATTATACAGTCTTGCAAATTACATCGTGGTCTTTGTACACACCAACTTTCATGGGAAACAATCAATGGCCCCTCTTCAAGTTCAAAAAAAAACTAGAAATAGCCCCTTTCCTTTGGGGTTAAAGAATGGATTAAGCAAATTCTTTCAAATCCACTCCTTTTCACACTCACAGGGTCATGTTTGAAAGTTTAAGAAGTTGATTAAAATCATAAAAATCATCAACCATGCTCATTTTTTACTGCTTACTGGGGTCCACAGAAATCTAGAGTCCGGGATGAAAATAATATTTTGATAATTAGGGGGATGCGTCTTTGAGGAGTCAGGGTTCTACTCTTCAGTTGATTAGGGGGTTTTCAGGGAAGATCGCCAATCATGGGCATCCCCGCTGAAGTAGGCGGGGTCACACACCAAGGGCAACCTGTCCCCTCCCAGAAATACCTCACAGACTAGTTAGCTGTGGAACCTGGAGCTACCCAGGCTCGTTATTTTCCTTACTCATTAGTTTAAGGCATAAAGATAGACAAGTGCAAGCTGTTTTATATCATTTATAATTGTAGTGAAAATCATGGTTATATGCACAAATTCATAACATAAAGTCACAACCAGAGGAGAAAATGCTAAGCTTACTGCATGATTCCAGATTAATACTATACAGACTATTCCTAAAATATTTCCAAAAGTGTATTTTTTAATAGATATCCACCTAAAGTTAAGTTTATACACGTTTTTTTTAAAGAAAGGTAATATTGCCTACCCAATAAGCAATATGCAAATTAGTTAATGAATATTCATATATTCAGTTAGGATCACAGTGATTCCACATTATACCATTTGCAAAGTGTTTTCAATAGTAATTTCTTAAATATTGAAATGTGAGCCGAAGTTTCATTTATAAGCTTAGCTAAAATGCAAATGCAAATTAGCTAATGAATATTCATTCCTGAATAGTGACATGTGGTACAAAATGCAAAATACAAAGTAGATGGTACATTTGGATATTGGGATATTTTTCATAGTACTTTTTCCCAACATTATATTCTAAATAGGTAGAAAAAAATGGAATTACCTTCAAATTAAAGACAAAGGCTGCTGTATGACTGTTGTTCTTTATGCAAATGATGCACTCCATTTTGTGTAGCGCCCTCATGTGTCCACTAGCAGTACAGTTGTATAGCAGTGGTGTAGGCTTTGCACTAGTGCACATCATACAGACATAAAGTGACATAAGGTCAAGTGGAAATGATGTTGAAGTTATTTAAAGGCCTTTGATGTTAGATGTGATCACTGGATGTAACATTTTGCACAAGCAGAGTATTTCCACATTGAAAAACACACTACACAAATAACTTTTTAGACATTTTGGTAACCTGGGGTACATTGCTGAAAAACAATAGTTCAACAAATGTCTATTTTGTAGTACCCCATGGTACCATTTTTGTCATTGAATGTTTGTAATTTGGGTGAAATTGTGCAATTTGGGGGGGGGGGGGTAGTTGTTTAATGCTTTTTTGGGGGGCATTTTTGTTTGGGGGGCATCTTTTGATCAAAGTGATTTAACATCTGTTGTAAGGATTCAGCAGGAGAGTTTTTTCAGTTTTGGTGAAATACTTTGGAATTTGTATACCAGTATATATTTACTAATTTATTTATTCATTATTTATGTTTATCTATATTTAATTGTTATATATGTTATTATTGACATATTTATTTATAATTTTAGAGTTTGATTTAATTATTAAGGTACTGGTGAGGGGTGTTTGATTAAATTGATTGTGGAAAAAGTGTGAAAGAGAAGGTGCCTGGGTATAAATTACAACTTCGAACATGTGTGTTTTTTCCAGTCGACTTCTAAAAGTGAAATATAAGCGTATATGAATATATATGATTAAAAGCATACCAGTAACACTCTTCTACAAACTTATAGATGTCTTCATAGTGCTGGATCCCTCCCCCGCCCCATTTTTATGCCTCCGCCCTGTAAGGGAGCCGGAGGCATTATGTTTTCGGGTTGTCCGTGCGTCCACACTTTCTTGTGAACAAGATTACTGAGGAACCGCTGGAGGGATTTTAATGATACTTGGACCAAGGATGGACCACTAGGCAAGGATGAATTGATTAGATTTTGGGACAAATCCGTCAAGGGTCAAAGGTCAATGAACTTTGTCCCAAAATGCCATTTTCTGCCTATAGATTAGTTCAGTAAGGAGTGCTCCCTGTTGATGTAATTTGGCGGTTAGGTTCAAAACCAAAAGACAAATATTTTGGTAGAGTAACAAGAGTCAAAGATCAGGGTCAAGGGTCAAAGGTCAATGAACTTAGTGCCAAACCTACAGTATAACTTTGGTTAGGAGTGCTAACTGTTGATATAATTCAGTTGTTAGCTGCTACATAGTGGGCGCACTGGGCGGAGGCATACCTATCGACTGCGCGCAGTCGAACTTCTCTAGTTTAATTTTTTTTATTGGCTGGCCTGTTTTAAGGCATTTGCAGTTTGGGCTCTAGCACACCTGTTTGAGACTAAATGCGTGTTATACTAAAATCAAATTGTCTCCAGCGGGTTAGTTACTTACCTGTTTATATGTTTGTTTGTTTTGTTGTTCCAGTGAGCATCAGGATCTTGCCAAGCAGATCCGAGAGACAGAGGATTTGGCGGTCCGTGAGGACATGGAGAGAGAGCTAGATCGGTTGGTGTCCAGGATGGAAGCCAAGGGAGAACAGATCGCCAAACTCAGGAGGCATAAAGAACAGGTTGGGACACCAATTAATGCGGTTATTAGCCAACGAAAATTGGATCTGTGTCCGTCTGGAGTCTGGTATCTCAAAGCCAAGTACAGTCTGGGTCTAATAGGTTATGGTCAAGGGCAAACTGCCAGGACATTTATTGCTGAATGCTGACATTTATTATTCCCATGGTACATGTAGTTCTCCCTAAATTTCAAATACTCTTACTAGGCTACAGAGAATCTGTGGTGTTTTTTTTTTTATGAAATGTGTGATTTTGTGGTCAGTGCAGCAAGGCGTGATTTTCTGAAGTTCTCAAGACATTCAAAAAATTACAAGGGTGAATTGTCAGACTTGATATTTGAGTCTGGGTCTGGGTGAATCTGTGGAGAATGTAAAAGTTGGTGCAGTGTAGGAAACACCCCGGGGTTGAGGGCAATTTAGCCCCCAAACTTTATAACAAAACAGCCCCCTAAAATTACAAACTGCCCTCAATTTTCCTCATAGGGTTCAATGTGTATTATATTAAAATTACTAAAGTAGCCCCCCAAAATAAAATTTTATTTTCTGCCCCAAGTTGGTGAAAATCCTGTACGTCTCAGTCTTGGTCCGGGTCGGGGTATGGGTCTAGGTTCTCGTAGAACACTACTCCAGTTACTCTATTTTTTGTAGTTAAGCAGAGATGATACATTTCAGAATTTTATAGGCATCAGATAATAATGTTTCCAGTTTAGAAAATTGGAGCTACATAATCTGCCATGCTGTACTTGTATCTAAAAATGAAGCCTTGAAAATAGATTGTATTTCAAAATGATCATTTAGTATTTCAAAACAGTGCAAGTTATAAGTGCTTTATTTACCTTTTCATTTTTTTTTTGGGGGGGGGGGAGATCAAAAACATTTTATTGCACAATGTCAGCCGTTCACGTACACACAAAATGTTGGATTCGTCACAATTCACGAAATGTGAAATTACGAAGTAGTAAAATCTGATATGTTAGCATCACTAATCTCTGAACCACTAGACCCTATCCTTCTGACAGGCCATTTTTTGGACTAGTAAAACTGGAGCCTGCAAAATAGCTATAGTGAATCGAAATAAGAAAATTCATTCTTATTCTAATTTTTTTCATATAGGTAACAAATAAGCAACAGAAGGCCAAAACGCAAAAAGGAAAACAGCTCACCCAGAAAGCAACCTCAGGGAGGCGGATATCTGACCCATCCAGCTCCAACGGGGCCGAGGTACAGGTCATTACCACGGTGAAGACGAAAGGGAAGGGGGCGGGGCCTGTGTACGTTGCCAACTCGGAGGGAAAACGCAACATGCGTGTGATGAGAGATATACGGACGTTACAGACGTCGTTGCGAAAAGACGATGTAAGCTGGGAGTAGTCGTCGCGAGTTAAGTCTTGTGTTAACTACTGTCGAACTGAAAAGCTATCATTGCCACAGGAGGTGAATTTGTTGTATTGGAATTTTGGAATAGCGTCCTCACAGTACTTGCTATGCACGTCAATGCATGTCTGCATGGATTAAAACTGCTGAAGCTTGTTGCCCATGGGAATATCCCATAACTGGCTGTTCTTTTCTATGTTGTGGATTTTGTATCTGTCAGTGTTGGGTTGAGAAACCATGACATCCATCTGCTATAAACTTTGAAGCCCCCCTTACAAAAATGATCCATTGTAGTACCATGGTTTTGATAAATTTACCATGGTATATTGGTCAATACCATGGTACTACCATGGTATTCCCATTGTTTAAGATGATTCATTTTTATAAGGGAGGCCCTTTCACATCATCAGACCATATGTTTACAAAGGACTATGAACGAAAATTGGGGAAATTCTTACGACATTCATGCGTGTGTCATACAAAATCAGAAGTGTTGTGATGGAAAATGTTGTTCAAAAATTAAGGATGAGCGTGAAAGGGGTTTTATTAGTGTACTGTGCATGTGAACAGCTCATGATGACCTAGCCTTTAGACAAGTAGGGACAGTGATTTTCCGAGATAACGGAAAACGGACGGAATTTCCGGAAATCACAACTTGAAACGGAAAATGAGTTTTCAAACGGAAAATCACAAAAAAACTTTTTTCTCCAAATTTTTACTTTTTGAAAGGAAAAAACATGAAACTCGAAACAAAAATTAGAAAAAGTTGACACAAAAACACCAAAAAAAGCGAAAAATATTTGTTTCAAGTTTTATGTAAACGGAATTGTCATTTTTCTTCGTGTACAAAGTCTATGGTAAAACGGAATTTCCATTTTTCAGACAAGTTGAAACGGAATTCCAGATTTTTGGAAACGGAAAAAGCCTTTTCTAGAAACGGAAAATCACTGTCCCTAGACAAGGCCTTGGTAACTGCTAAGTGTATACCTTACACTGCGGTGTACTACGCATGATCTGATTGCAGTTGGGTGTTAGCATAAAAAAGATATACTGTATACGCCATATATTTCGCGTACAAATATTTTCGCAATTTCGCATCAAGACGGGGAATTTGCGAGAGTATATTTTTGCGATGTTATTGCATTTGCATTTATGCTGAACAGAAATATCAGAAAGTGAAAATTTTCATTTTCAGTAATTCGTGAAAATTAAACCACAAAATATTCAGCGTGTACAGTACTCAGCTTAAAATAACCACTTACATACGTAGGCAAGATTACACTACAATACTCTTGAATTGTGCTTCCAACTGATGGAATCACGAGGTCTTTTGGATCTTGTAAAGAATGTATATTAATCATTGCTTGTCTTCTATTTTTCTTACCAAATCAATAAAGTGTGTTAAGTATATGTGCAAAGAAAGGATCATGCACACAATGTGCAGAATGTTTTTGATCACTTTAACCATGGGTGTTGTTTTTTTGTTAGGCTAATTCAAAGAATTCATGACAATATGCTGCCTCATGAATTCAGATTTTCGGGATCCAAAAGGCCTTGTGACTATGGAAGCGCTATTCACAGAGTATTGCAATATCACTCAATTAAATAGAGTCTCTCCTAATATGCCACAGTTTGGGATATACACTCGAAAGGAATCACATGGGCTTTGTCAAAAGGCGTCGATGACCCCTGCGTCTGGTTTGTAGTACTGGGGCCACTCCACTGATCCATGAGTAATCTTGCAAGAATTAACCCTCTCAGTATCAATGCAACACATCTCCACAGATTTTGTATGTGTTTTTCTGAGTTTAGTACTGAAAGGGTTCAGGGAGTACCAACAAAACTTACTTCTACTGATACATGTTGGTAGCCGAGTGAAAGTACATCTATGATACTACTCGAGGGCATTGCCCTTGTGCTCCTGGCATAACAATTGGCCAACACAAAGTAAAGCCCCATCTCACTGGGGGAGACGTCACTGTCATTCCTGCGACTGATCAGTTGGGGAAAAAACATAGCAAACCATTCATTGATCCATGAATTTATTTGATTGAGAAGTCGCCGCAACATCTCCTTGAGTCTCCAGGGAGTCGCTGGAAAATCAAACGTTTGATTTTGAAGCGACTCCCTGGAGACTCGGCTAGTCTCAAGGAGACGTCGCAGCGACTTTGCGGAGACTTCTCCATCAAATTAATTCACGGATCAATGAATGGTTTGCTATTGTTTGCTCCAACTGATCAGTAGCAGGAGTCGCGGCGACGTCTCCTACAGGGAGATCAGTGCTTTGGGTATTGGTAGCTTTGTGAACTTTTAGAGGCTGACGTGGCAGGTATACGTAGCCATTGTGCACATTGCAGTTTGCGCCAAGATGGACACAAGATATTGAAGCCACTTTTTATAAGCCAATAAAGAACCAAGGTAATTGCACCCTCTTACCAAGCAGCCCCTCCGCATAACCTGGCATAAAAAATCTTGAAAATGGGTTTTGTTGGAACTCTGTGACTGTGTTATAGTATCATGTTACAAATTTTAAGTATATCATTCATTAAATCCTTTTAATCAGCTATGTTTGCGACTGATTACTGACTAGCATAGCTGGTTTAATGTTTTATTAGCATCACAAAAGCTCTGAATGCCAAAGTTTTAAATGCATGTACATAATGTATAGTACTATGTATCTATATTTTGGTATAACAGTATTGAGGGAGTTAGAATTGTGAATGACCACAACTGAAATAATATAATGATTGTTGCAAAACTTATTGCTAATCTGAGTAATTATGAAACTAGTACTGCTGCACGTAGAATTGGGTCACTTGAATTGTAGCAGAAAACATAAAACATCAACAGTACATTTATATTCATGTTATGTACAGAATGCGGTAAAATATGAATAGTATGGGAGAATACTGTTTGCATAAGTGTGTTTGCAAACAAATGCACAATGTCCTTTTTAGGGGCAGGGGGATGTTGGCACACAAAAAAAAAAAAATACATGTAGTTCAAATTATTAGCCGGTGAGAACTATGCCTCCAATAAGAATGCTATAAAGCAAAGGCTGTCAATAGATATTTAAATATTTCAAAAGCAGTAACTGCCCCCAAGGGGTCTCTAGTCATTAATTCAGTCTGTGATTCATGGAAAGGTATTCAGGAATTTCAATTAAAGAGTAACACATTGTTAATGTCAAATATACAGTGTGTCAAATTATGCAAGTCAAAAGTGCCCTCTTTGGCAATTAGAAAATACTGTTGTTGCTTACATCAATGTCAAGGGCATAGTCTTAGCTTTTAAATGCTGTTTTTGTTCAATTTGTTTACTTTGATCTTGAAATATATTAACAAAGGGTAAACCGTTGTATCACTTCTATGAGGGACGATGGCCTAATGCTTTCATTGACTGTAGTAAAAGTGGCGCAATTGTGATTTAAGTCTGTCATTGTTAAAGGAAGAAGGAGCCAGTAATTAACAGGCATAATTTAAGAAAAAATTTGAGTTCTTGCCAACCAATCAGATCGCACATGCACTGGTCTGGAGCTGACCATGCGTGACTGATGCATACCACTCGACGTGTGTTAGTCGCGCCATGGTAATGTATGCATTGTTTGAATCTATAAGCTCCTCCCCCATAGCTGTTTCTACAAGTTTTATCCCGGGATGAAACTTGCAAAGACATGAAATAAACACAAATCAACTAATTTATAGGGCCTTGCTGAGGTTGAGTATCACACAGTACCCTTTATTTAGGCTGTCTTATCACCAAGTACCATAATTCTCACAATACTCACAATGTGATTTTTTTTTCTGAACTTATGCCTGTTAGTTCCTGGCTCCTCCTTCCTTTGAAGACACAGGCCAAAATTGTGGAGCTTCAGATTGAAAAATAGTCAAACTTTGCTATCTGAGCTACATAGTAATGTTTGAATGGACAAATAAGCACCCTAGAATACAAAAGTTTGGAAATTTATGTCGCCACTGGCAAGATATGAATGAATAAACAATTAATAATCAGGCCAAGTACAAAATAGTCTAGATTTACACACAGTAAGTATATGGGAGGAAATGGGCAGGTGAATCTGGTCAACTTACGATTTTCACTTTTTTAAAGCACTAAGTAATCATTTTGAAATACAATTTTTAAGGGCTTCATTATTCGACCTTATCAAATACACATATAGCATGGAGGATTGGATTATGTACCTCACATTTTTTTTAACTGTGGTCATTGTTTGCCAGTGGCTTTAACTAAGCATATCTCAAGATTAAAACAAACAATTAACAGAATAAATAGCATTTGAAAGCTAAGACTGTGTCCTTAATTTTGATGTAAGTATCATGTTACAATAGTATTTTCTTGGCCACTTTTCACTTGCACATTTTTTTAGACATGCTCTACATGTGAAAATGTGTGTGTGTGTGTCTCCTCTACGATATGCCATATATTTACGATGAGATTAAAAAGTATTTTATGTGCGAGAATTGAAATATCAATGAATTCTTCCCACGTTTTTGTTCTGTCAGTATTAAAGGTCTGAAAAGTTGTAACATACAACAAATTATGGAAAAATCTTCAATGATGATTTATAATTTCATTCAAATTCTGCAATAAAGTATTTTTGTGATTTCCAAATTTAAAAAGATTTACCTTCAAAAGATGATTTTTTTTTCCCAGATCATGATTGATTAAATTGAGGAACATGCCTGGTTCAAGTGGGGATTTTTGTGATTGATTTAGATTTCAAAATCCATTTCTCTGAATTAGAAATATTGTACAATTACATACATGTACATGTATTTCTTTTGAATATCAGACTACCAATAACACATATTTACCAAGAAATGTTAAATATCTGCGCACAAAGTTGGAAATTGTATATAGTGAAGTGGTATCTATATCTGTAACAATGTGTGTGTTAACATATATGAGAACATTTATTCAATATAAATAGACTTAATAGTACTTTAGTAAACCTGAACCAACTTCTTGGTTTACAAATTAATGAACTTTCTTTTATGCTCAGGATACCCATTATTTGCTTAAAATCAAAATATACAGTGTGGCACAGAATAAATGTGACACCTGCGATCGATAACTTCTTCACCATAGTCTGCAAAATGTCATTGTTTTTGGCCTCATTAGTTATAACATTCTGTTTCAAACAAAATGATACTATGATCATTGATTTTTGTAAAGCGGTTGGATCCTAGGGCTATTTTTCTGAGGCAATATGATTTCCCAAATTTGCTACTTTTTCAACTGCACCGATCTTCGCAACACCAAGATATTATCGCACTGCACATGCCATAAAACTAAGCTGGGTGAAAAACCATAATTCCTCACATTGTCTTTATTCTTAACAAAGCAAGGGCATTGTTTGCCCAGCTAATTGTATGGCAAGCTGTGACATGAGAATATTTCAGTGTTCCGGGGAGAAGTGCAGTTGAAAATCTAGCAAATTTGAGAAATGACATTGCCTCAGAAATATGGCCTAAGATCCAAACGCCTTACTGAAAATCAATGAACATGGTATCATTTTGTTGGAAAAAGAATGATGGTGAAGAAGCGATCGCAGGTGTCACATTCTTTCTGGGCCACCCTGTATAATCAAATTATGGAAACAAAATCAAATGGTTAGTTTCTAAATCTAGAATGTATTATTGATGCACATTAGACAAATCACAATTACGAAAACAAAATGTTTGCAATGTATATAGAACTGTTTTATTTATATATACAAGTTGCTGTTTATCAATATTGTATGAATTGAAAATAAATTACTACAAGTTTCAAAATTTTGTGTGTCTCGTCTGTTTCTCCTCTATGTCGTACAACTGCTCAGAAATATGGTTAAACTTTGTCACATAAGGGCTTACTGCAAATACCATCCCTTTCCGCATGCAAAAGTGCGCTCTTTTTGTGTTCAAAGTCAGAAGCTTGCTGATACGGACCCACATTGATTCTAATCTCAGATATGCTGGGACAATCATAGCAATACATGACTGTTTTGATTAGCTGGTTGTTACATAAGAGGAGGTCAATTAGTTGTAGAATTTTATCTATATTCAATGCAATTCCCTACAATTTCATTATCTTGTAGTCCTTGCACATTATATCTGAATACAGTTGACTCTCATAAGAAACTCTGTTTTATCAACATTTTGTTATCTCGTGGTTGCAGACACAATAAAATATGAAGAAAATTTCAACTTCAGGATGGAAAAAAAACTTTTGTTATAACAAGGTGGTGTTATATAGTGGACTCTTGTTATAAAGAACACTGATAAAACAAAATCTTGTTATAACAAACAATTTTTTCCAGACTGAAAGTTGAGAATTCGTTTGTATTTTGTTTTTGCAACCCTCATATAACAAACTTTGATAAAGTTGATTCTTGTTAAACCAACTCCTTGGGACCTGTAGAATTACTTTGTTATATCAGGGTTGGAAAACAATAAAATACAAAGGCAATTTCTACTTTGGAATGGAAAATTTTGTTTTTTATATCAAAATTTTGTTTTATCAGTGTGTTTTGTAACGAGAGTCCACTGTATAACAAAGTAATTTTTCTGGTCCCACGCAGTTTGTTATAACAAGTCTACTGTATCAGTGTTCTTTAACGAGAGTCGACTGTAATATTCTTACGTGAATTATTAATTAACCATGGTTCGTCTACTTTGCCACCCAGTAATGCAAATACAGGCGACTCCCATTATAACAAAGTCCTTGGGACCGACAGTTTTTTTTCCGTTATATCGAAATTTCGTTATAACCAAACAGTGAAACTACATAAAGATATATAGATAATAATTTGGGGGCCTGAATTTCTACTTTGATGTAACAGGAATTTTGTGTTAACCATGTTTGTTATAACGGGAGTGCACTGTATCAAAATTTTGTTTATATCAGGGTTGGAAAAACAAAAAACTACAAAGGCAATTTCAATTTTGGGAAAGGAAAATTTTGTTTTATATATTGAAATTTTGTTTTATCAGTGTTCTTTGTAATGAGATTCCACTGTATAACAAAGTTATGTTCTGGTCCCACGCATTTTGCTATAAGACGCGTCTCCTGTATCAGTGTTCATTAACGAGAGTCGACTGTAATATTCTTACGTGAATTATTAATTAACCATGGTCTGTCTACTTTGCCAAGTAATGCAAATACATTTATTTTCCTTTCCTCTTTTTCTTTTTTCTCTTCTTATCATCATCAACATCAAAAGCAATATCTGGTTTCGGACCGCTCTTTTTCGTTTTTGTTCCGGTTTCCTCTTCTTAGCTTTGCCCTTGAAGGCTTCGTCAGCCTGAATGGGATGGATTATCGTACCCATCTTGGTGGTTACCTTGGGCATAGTCAAGGCTTTCACGGCCGAGGGGGTGTTCCACGTACTACCGACGGGGGCGCGAATACTCTTCTCAAACTGGTCCGGGCTCGTGAAAGGGAACGGGAGATTGTTGACCTGTAAAGGAAGAAAAACAATGATACAAAAAACTAAAATATGAGAAAGTAAATTAATTAATCAATCAATACATCAATCAATCAATCAGTCAATACATCAATCAATTAATCAATCAATCAATCAATCAAAATAATTAAGGGGTAAATTTTTTTTGTCACTTCCAAGACGGTCTTTCTTGTCTCTCTAGTGATGGTTTAATTTCTTGTACATGTACAGTTTACTCTCATAACAAACTCCTTGGGACCTATAAGATAACTTTTTTTATATCAAAGTTGCAAAAACAATACATTGCAAAGAAAATGTCCACTTTGGGAGTAGAAGAATTTGTTTCTTGTCAAGATTATGTTATATCAGTGTTCTTTAGAACAACAGTCTACTGTAATGATGGAAGTGTTGGGACAATTTTGAAGTTCTAGACATTGATGTGATTTTGACTTGTTATTAAAGCTGGTTTAGTCAGTCCTGGCAGATGTTAGGTTGACTCACTGGAAAAAGAAAACTGAACTTTAGGGTGATTTGTTGTTGTTGTCATTTGTTGTTGTGATTTTCAGTGTGCTATACAAAGAATTTCAAGTTGTTTCTTCTGATAGATCTGATATTTGTAAATCTGGTACATCACTTATGGCCCTGTCACACCTTGATGATTTAGCCAATGTATGCTGATGTATCAAAATTTCTATAAAGCACTGGCAGACACTTAACTACTAATGTCTATTGTTATTGACTACAACCTATACCAGCATGCTGCAGTATGCTCAGAATTTATACAAACCTTAATTCAACTTATGACATCGTATTCGCCAAATTTGTTATGTTGGCTTACGCACACTAATCGTTAATGTGTGACAAGGCCATTACATACATGCATTATTCAGCCTACAGTTGACATTTGATTTCGACATGGGTCATTCAAATTATTTATTGCTATTATCTAAAAGTACGTTTTCCCAGCAGATGCATTGCTTAAGTCAGCAGGAGATAAAATTTGGATAACAAAACAGAAAATACAGCTATAATTATCATTACAGACGTTTTGATGAAGCTTCTCAATACTGCAACCATCATACATCGGTGTGTCACTCATTAACTAATGGCAAAGAAGAAAGTCCAAATTTACCTGGTGGAGTGCAATCTTTTTGTCCCTGTTCTCGTTAATGATCACATGTTGCAGCTTCTGGTCTCGTCTGGGGGCCTGGGGAGGTGCTTTGATAACAAATCTGACAAAATGGTAATAAAATGAAAAATTCAGTGAAAATAAAGAACCTATGATTTGTTACGCTTTGATAACTTTAAGGAAAAGTGGTAATGTCTGACTTTATTTTCATCTTTCTGAAAAATCTGTAGTACTGATGTACCCCTTTCTTGAAATCTGTGAAGTAGAAAACATGTTACAATACCACAACCTACTCTTTATATACATGTCTGGAGTCATCAAATCTTGCAGCAAAATGTAACAGAATTGAGAAATTGGAAGAAAAATACTTTTGTTCATAGAAAGTACTTATGGGTGGATGGCTCATTTTTCTGTTTAAATAGGAGAAACCTCTACATGGTTAGCAAGTTTACTAAACATTTATGCAAAACAACAAAAGCAAATCAACTATTTCTACTCTTTTGTCTTTTTGATTTAATGACTCATTGAAACAATAATTTACATTTATTGAACTAAATAATTCTTATTATCAATCCCCCATCATTGTGAAAGCATCCACATTATTTCAGCTAATTGGCATCACTAGAATGTCTTGTAAATCATAATCTCATCATTATACATTCAATTGAGAAGTTTACCTTTTCCGCTTTCTCTTCGATGGCTGCACACCAACTCCGCCCCATTCGCCCCATCCAGGTAAGGTCAGATCAATGTCCTTCGGTTTACTCTGCTCAATTTTGGACTTCTTCTCCTCCTTGAACTCTTCTACGACATCATCATCTGCAAACGCCTGCTGGATGTTCATGTGATGTTGTTGCTGAGCGTTGTCGATACCTTCTTCATCATCTACCACCAGCTCTGGAGCAACGGACTTCACACTTTTGGCTTTGATGGAGAAGACTTTATTGGGGTCAACGTTGCCATCAGATGTTTTCTTGGACTTTCTCACATCATCGTTTGCATCTTCATTGGTTTCTTCCACCCTGGACTTGCTCGCTGAAGATTCCAACTTTGATTGGCTTTCACGTTCGAGTGCAGTCAACCACTGTTGCTCCAGGGATTTGGAATCCTGGTGGCGTTCCAACCCCTCCTCAAGGAGTCCCTCATCACTTACTTCATCTATACTCTCCGTCCCTTTGGTATTCTTTGGTCTTCTTCTTTTACTCTTTTTACCCGATATCTTATGGTCGTCTTTCTCCTCATGATCACTCTCTTCCACCTCCTCATCTTCATCTTCTTCCTCCTCCCATTTTCTCCTCTCATCACGTCTCATTTTCAGCTCTTTTCTCTCTTCCTCAAGGTCATCATTTCCATCACCATCATCCTCCTCTTCCTCCTCCTTATCATCATCATGTTGTGCTTTCACAGCTTCCAGCATTACGTATCCATCACCTTTCTTTCCCTCCTTCTCTTCCTTCTCCTCCTCCTCTTTTTCTTCACCTAATTTCCTACCAGAAAACCATGGATTGTTAATATCGCTAAGTGATGGTTGAATCGTCGCTACCTCCTCTTCTCCGCTACTGACATTCGCAGTTTCATCGTTGCTCTCATTCACGTTCACTTTCTGTGTTAGCTCGTGACTCTTGTTGAGTTGTGTGGCCAATTCTTGCCTAGCCTGAAAGAGCAACAAAGTAAATATTGCAACAACAATCCCACCATGTAAAATCAAATGTTAAACACACTATGAAAACTCTTGACATAAAGGTAAAAATCTTACACGCAAACCAGAAAGTTGGATGAAAGAGGAGCTGAAATATATGAAGCATTTGTTGTAATTACTGGTATGATACCAGAGTACAACACAGCAATGCATGCCTTCTACTTGTTATGTGATCAATCCACACTCTCTTCCGTCCTCAGTTTATGCTTGATTTGTAAAGTGGAGGAATTGTATCACAGTTTCTGATGTTTATCAATGCACAAAGTTAATCCAAAATAATTAAAAGGAGAAAAAGTGCTAATTAAAACTTCTTGAACTCAAAGTGCCAAAGTTGCAAATCTGCACCACACAATACACACAATGTCCATACAGTTCTAATTTCCCTGGCACGTTAAGGGTTAATGTGTCAAGAGCATTCTTAAACAGTGCCACAATGGACAACTTCTGGATACATGATGTCAACCTCAAACAGCTGTAACTTTTTACACACACATATTGAAGAAAAGTGTTGTGCACAAAATTGTAGAGAAACATATACCCTTTCAAACGAAGTAATTGCTATTTTATTGTTATGAATATTTTTGAAGCTGCAGTGAATTTTATTAAGGGTATTTATTTCCAATCAGTAGATATCAACAAATATATAGAAAATGTGTCTATGCATAAACACTGGAGAAAAAGAAAATTTAGTTATATTTATGTACAAAACAAATAGAAGGTTGCTCATAGTGAATGTCACAATAATGCCAATTGTAAATGATCTATGGAATTTTCAACAGTTCAAATCTTCATTTGTTTTTGTCCTGTTCATCCCAGACTGCCACTGATGAGTTTAACTGATTGTTGCTGCTTCTATTCAAAGCAACTTGTTACGAGCTTAGAATTTGCCTTTAACAACTCACTTCTCAGCCTAATCATAATGCCTTCGAAAGTTAAAGGTAAATAGCATGATTCGGGGTAGTCCTCAACTTGGGCTGAAACTATTCCAGAAGCAAGTAAACTATGCAAGGACTCTGCTGTGAAAATCTTGTGCTCAAACATTGACTCATTCTAAAATAACCGCTGTCAATATCCCTTGTGGCAGGCAAATATTTTGTGTAGCATTCTATGGGATCTCTCAGGCCTGGCAAGAAATAAAATACTGTCATGTTCATGCTTGATTCTCCTTAAGTAAACAAATTCAAGACAAATCCTTCCAGCAAGGCGATACACTCTAGCTGGTGTATAGACTGGTTTATTTTTCAACCAGTTCGGTTCTAGCTGCATTTTTTTTTAATTTCTCCCAATCATGTCACTGCCCTTTAAACCTCACACTCATCAAACAATGTCATTTTCACCAAAATTTGAGACACAAGGTTTTAACATAAATAGTACCCTGGGGTACCAAATAGAAATCTGCCATTTTGTTGAAGAATTTTTTTTTTTTTTTTAGAACTGTGCGCTGGTTACAAAACTGTGTAAAAGTTATGCTTGATGTGTAAAAATAACACTTTAGCTTGATTTTCACAGCACTTTTCATAAGTTTATGTCTTTTTGTTGTGCACTTGCGCAGCCTCTGCATCACAAATACTATCTCAGTGATCATAACTGAAAAAATTACATTTTTTGACACAAGAGGGTGCTACACAATGTGGTACCCCAGGGTACAATGGTACCCTGGGGTAGCCTGTGGTGCATCATATGGCCATTCATTCATTCTCTCACCTGTATATTATGGCGTCCATACTTCATCAAGTTCTTTGCCCACTTCCCAGTGTTTCTGTGCTTCAAACTCATACGTTCCTGCATTGGTTTTGGAGACAATTAACGACAACTGGTCAGTAATGACTTTTTATAACTGCAGGTTGTTCAGTCATTATGTAGTAATTATGTAATTATTACTGTTGAAACAATCATACATCATTTTGAAAAAGCACTTGATAATCAACAGGAAGGAAAATATGTACACATATAGGCAAATACTTTTGACTACCAACAATAATAATATAATAATAATGGGTTCTTATAGTGTACTATTCACCACAGTATAATAGCAATAACACATTATTATTACCCCGGTCACTGGATACAATTCAATCCAGCACTTATAGTGCTCATTCTCCACTATCTAGAGGGGGGGGGGGGGGGGGAGTTCCAGCCAGTTGCCATTTTACAGGAGCGCACTTGCTAATCACCCAATATGAACATTTCCATGCTACCAGGTTGAACACCCATGCAGGTACACATTTATACACCTGGGTAAAGATGTGGATAAAATGCCTTGCTGAAGAGCAAAATGTGTAGGGCAGTAGCTGACCTTGAACCCACTACCCTTAGATTGGGAGGCGAGTGATCTACCGCTCAGACATGACACCAAAAGAAAATTTATTGCACAAATTTATAAATAGGCCTTAGATCAACAATTCTCGATGGCTTGAAGTGAAATAAGAGTGCAAACATAATTGTGAAATATCAGCAGACAATTTCGTGAAGGTTCCAGGTCTGGAAAAATGACAATAGCGTATACATTTACTGCTTAATCTCTTCACAGCAGATTGGATTTAGTTTTTTTTTTCTTTATCAGTTTGATACTACTGATTCAAGAGGTAACATTTATGATGAAAATGTCAATCTCAATAGAAATCATCGTTTGAGCTCCGTAGAAACCCCTTTACTCAAGTGGTATCAATCAATGACTCCCATAATCAAGCTTCATTTGGATAAGACCAATCTCAAAATTCAGGGGTAAGGCTGGAATATTTCAAGATGAAAATGGATCACCCCACTTTTTGCTCTCAATAGTTACGTTAAGCTAAGTTGCACAGAATGGACAAATATCAAAACTATGAAGACAATTCATTTATTTTCTCTCACCTCAGCTCTCGATTTCTCTAGTTTTTCCAGCGATTCTTGAGCGAGTTGTGGGTCTGTCTTCATAAGATCCTCCACCTTCTTGGCTTCTTGACGGGCTTTACTTTTACGCTGGATGCGATGGTATCTATGCAAATGAAACAAGAACATCAGACCAAGGAAATACTGGTAGTTAAAGGAATCGGTTAACAGTAAAGCCTCCATTTCTCCACTTTACAAACTCAAAATTCTGTTAATTTTTTTTCTGTGATTTTCCCTGTTACTCAAAATCATGTATATAAACACCATATATTACCTGATACTTGCATGATTACAACTCAAAGTCTAACATGAAGTTTTAATGAGGTACATATTGTAGCTCAGTCAGCCTCTGTTAAATGGAGCAGCCATAGTCATGGTAATGAGAAAGATGACCAGCAAAGGGGACCACAGAGAAGTTGGCTAGGGTGATTAAAGTTACTCTTATGCTTGGAAATGGTATTATTTAGTTAAAGAATGAGTTTAGACATTGTAATATTTGTTTATTTTGTAATTTACTACCAATTTTATGTGTATAATGAGTCCTGTAACCCGGATCCGTTGCGGGTTATGCGGGCCTGCGGGTTGACCCAACCCGGCGGGTATTTCAGCCTGTCGGGCTCATCGTGAACCTGATAACCCGCATTTGAAAGTTTGATTACGTTGCTGCACAGAATTTTCTATTGACTGATTGTTACTTTAATAACCTTACAGGGTTTTGTTTCTTAATTCTAAGTTCTAATGATGATTGCAGAGAAAAAAATACGATTAAGTTAGTGGTGTAAAATGGATCATAGCCTCAAACGTATTATTTCATTCAAGTTATCGTTATTTGACTTTACTCACAATGTTATTACGATTTACGAGCTAGGATGAGCTGGACAGTAACTGGGGAACAGCAAATTGGTTCTACAAAGCTAGAGATAGAGAATTGTGGCACAAACATCCTGAGGCCAGCAATCGACAGAAAACGGCTGATGATGATGATGAATGTTATACTTTTTGTATTTCCTTCATAAGGTTTTCTTTTGCCTTACAAGGAAGAGAAAGACTAAGACGCACATAAACGACAATTCGGCAGTCCAGACTCGTGATCGTAAGACCCCTAGTTCTTCCCATCAGTTCCTGACAATAATTTATATCACGGTCGGTCGGGGCTGTCGTCACTTCGTCATTAGTCATGGAAAAACGATGGAATTATACGGGTTAAATTGCAAGTTAATGGGTTATTCAACTCGCTATCTATTTTAACGGGTTTGTGGGCTATCGCGGGTCGGATTACTGGATTCCGGGTTACAGGATCATGTGTATTACTTCAGCTCTACATGATTTCCAATTTTCTGCGTTAAACTTCTCACTTCCATGATTTTTTTTCCGTTTCCGTATCACGGAGGAATGGAGGCTGTAGTTGTTGAAGCCCCATTTACAAAATTGTCAAACTTTGATATCTGCCGTATATGACAGTGTTTGAATGAACAAATAAACATCATACAACACAAAACTCAGACAATTATGCTGTCAAGGGCAAAATATCAGGTACAGATAAATATCAGCACATAAAATAATGTCCTAGAAAAAATAATTCTTCAATACGTCAGTCTATGGGATAAACCTGGAATGTTTACTCATTGATTTTCAGTTTCTACAAGCACTTACTTAGCGTTTTGAACTGCACATTTTTCAGCATTTTTAGACTTTAACAGAAACATGAGTAGCATTGAGGATCATGTAGCTCAGAATTATTTAAACTGGAAAGATTTAAGTGAAAACTTGATTTATTTTTTTCAAAATATTGACCTTAACATCCTGATGTAGATTATTTTGAGGTGTTCTATCTACACTTTACTTCTATATTTTACAAATAAATCCCAATTATAAATTGCAATTAATGAATGATTCCCAGGTAATATAAGTAATTAATTGGCCACTTCTAAAGACACAATTAGTGATTTTTGTTATCAGTGCACATTTTTTCAAAATATTATTGCTGCTCATTTTTTTTCTATCACATTAAGATCTTTACATTAACAGTTATCTCTTGACATGATGACATAAGCTCCATTTGAGTAAGTGCTTTGACCCTCACTAAATGCTAGGTGTAGTGCAATGTAATAATATTACCTGGTATATACTTACTTTTTGCTCTTAATTTTCTTCTGTCTTCTACACTTTGCTTCAAAGTAGGACATTAGGGCTCTGGATTTCTGAAGTTCAGCTCTTCTTTCTCTCGCCTAAATAAATGTGGATAAGAAATCTTCCATTATTTGAATTGATAAGAGTTTTACAGATTTGTGTTGATATATTTATGGTGTAAAATATCTGACTTTAATTTGAAGTCATCTCCCAACATATTGAATATGAGCCTTTTACTGCTTCAATTGTGGACATCTATCAATTGACCAAAGAATATCTCTGAAATGATATTGAACTCTTTCCTTGCAATAACTGAAATCTACAGACATTGTATTTATTTTTTCCGAAAAGTATTGACAGTTTGTAACTTACTGCAATCATTCAAAGTATTTCAACACCTGATTTATTTGTTAGACAAGAATACACTGGATACTAAGCTTGCTAGAAAATCTATTGAACAAATTTACTGCAGATATAAGGATCACAAAGTGTTTTTTTTCAATGTTGAATGAACTCCCTTGTGGCAGGTAAAGGGTTAAAGGCACTGTATAACAGTGTTTCCAGTTTAAAAAATCTGAGCTGCATGATTCCCCATGCTACCAGTGTCTCCGACATGGTCTAAAAATGAAGCCCTGAAAAAATTGCATTTTAAAACAATCAGTAAGTGCTTTAAAAAAGTAAAAATCATTAAGAGACCATTCCAGCTTTCCCCCATAGACTGCTGTGTTGCAGAATTTCCTATCACCCGATAGGAAATTGATGTGCCAATTTGAATCTGCACATATTGTTCTAGTGACAGCATAACTGTCCAAACTTTTGTGTTCTAAGGTGTTTATTTGTCCATTCAAACACTGTCAGATATGTCAGATAGCAAAGTTCGACAATTTTTAAACGTGTCTTCCACAGTGTTATATAGCGTCTTTAAAGCTACTCAGTTTGCTACAGGAAGTACTAGTTACCACCACATTGTTTTAACCACTCTGAAACCTTAGATTCCAAAACATATCAAAAACATTGTTTAACATTGTGGAAGCCCCATTAAAAAATTGCTCAACTTTGATATCTGACCAACATGATAGTGTTTGAATGAACAAATAAACATCCCAGAACACAAAAATTTAGACAGGTATTCTGTTACTAGCAAGGTATATACAGTTAAACATTGGTATGCGAATTAATGTCCTGAAGAAAAAATTATATGGAGGAAAACCAGAATGGTCGTGTATTGATTTTATGAAGGACATATCGGAAAAATTTCAAGGTTAGTAATTTCATAGAATTTGAAAAATGCACCAAAACAAGTACTGTTTAGTGTATGTTCTATGCTAGGAATTTATGACTCTAGGTGTGACAGCAAAGAAACGAGACTGTGACAGCCACGCCCATGATGCAAATCTTGAATCTTGAATCTTGAACACCTCATAATTCAAGTCAAAGTCTAACGGTCACCATAATTCCACTAAAACTGAGTTTCTAGCTCCTATACTTTGCTAAATGTTCTCACATAGTATTTTCTTCTAAATACCAGTGTATTTACACAATGTTAATGTGTAGGCATGCAGAAAGAGACGCCCTGCCTTTAAAGCTACAGGCTAACAATGACCACAGTTTTAAAAAATGTGAGCTACATAATCCTCCATGCTCAAAGTGTCTTTCAGAAGGTCTAAAAGTGAAGCCCTGAAAAAATTGTATTTCAAAATGATGATTTAGGGCTTTAAAAAAGTGAAAATCTACCAGCACTCAAGTTGACCGGATTCATCTGCCCAACAGATAGATTTACTGTGTGCAGATCTCAACTATTTTATCCCCCACTGGGGTGAAAATTGTTTATTCATGCATACCTTGCCAGTGACGGCATAACTTTCAACAATTTGGTATTCTAGAGTGTTTATTTGTCCATTTAAGCACTACTATGTAGCTCACATATCACAGTTTGACAATTTTTTTAAATTGAAGCTCCACAATGTTAGCCTATTACTTTGAGCATCAGTACCTCTGATAAGCTCATGGCCTTGAGGGCCTCCTCCTCAGCCTGGGTCAATTTCTTGTTGGGTCTCTCAGCGTATTTACTGCCTTGGAGAACTTTGTACACCTCTTGTTCCAATGGAGTACTAGGCTGAAATACAAATGAAATCAACATATTAGTGTAGTACAATTAATTAATTCATTAACTTATTTGTTGACTTATTTTTTTTCCGTTAATTTATTTCAATCTTCAATGATGATGATGATGATAATGATGATATTGATGCTGATATCAATAATGATGACGGTACAACACTAACACGTAAGTGATAGCCTGAATAAAACTTCTATTACGATTTTGATGACGATGATAGTGATGATGGTGATGATGATGACAATGATGATATTGATGGTGATGGTGATGATGATAATGATGATAGTGGTGATGATGATGATGACAATGGTGATGATACGACACCAATATAACCTAACTTACACTTCTCAACCAATTTGATAATTATTCTTTGCAATTATGATTTAAACACTACACAAAAAGTAAGTTCCCCCTTATTCAAAGTACCATAACTTTTTAACGAAGCAAATTTGAGCAGAACAATTTAGCAGGGGTGTTCTTACACTCATTGACTAAATTCTGTGTGAAAATGCGACTGATCCGTCAAGTCATACATGAGTGAGCATGCATTAAAGGCAAAAATGCCACTTTTCAAAAGTCACTGGAGTCGTCTCTTATGCCAAAATAATGGTTACAACCTCTCATGTTCGTACAACATGTAAAGATACATGTTGATGAAAAATATCGGATTTCATTTTTTTCAATAAACTTAATGGATTTTACAAATTCAAAATTCAGGAAGGACGGACATTTTTAAATTGAGCTCACCTTGGCGTAAAATATGCAAAAGTGTCAGGGGAGGTGTAAGGGGGTCAAACGATAGATGATTAACATAAATAGCGCTTAATCATTCTGCAGAAACAGAATTTGTCAAAATCCTGCATCAGAAATCCCCCAAAATGATCCTTGTGACTTTTGAAAAATGACTTTTTGCCTTTAACATGTGCTCACTCATGCATGACTCGACGGATCGATCACATTTTCACACAGAAGTTAGGCAATGAGTCCAGAAACACTCCTTCAAAATTATTTTGCTCAAAATTATTTCGTTAAAAAGATACGATATTTTGAATAAGGGGGAACTTACTTTTTGTGCAGTGTTTAGATTGATTTATGATCTATCAATAGCTTGAAATTGTTCACTCTAAAACACTTCCATTTTTTAGAAATTTCTCTAAATGTAAAATGTAAAGTTTGACCCCCAACATTCCCATGGGTAATGTACATACTGCTACATGCTCCCCGATAATTCAAACATCAAAATTTGTCACTATAAGCAATTCTCAGTGTGTCTGATGTTGTTTTCTCATGTCTGGGGTGATAATGGAGTACTTTGTGAAAGATTGAAGAAAAAGTTGTCTGATCGACCAAAACTATACTTGGGATTTAATGATAATTGATTGTGATGAAGATGAGGATGATAATGATGATGGTGATGATGATGATGATGACGATGATGATACAACAACAAAACACAAGTCTCAGCCTCCCTTACCTTAAACTTCTTGACGAACTGATCCGTTGTTGGTAGTCCCACGACCTCCTGATGAAGGGGAAAGGACAGCTGTTCCGCCCGTCTGTTAGACAAGACCACCTGATCCCACTTAGACACCTCCTTGTTAACTGTCTGGTAGGCCATGGCTCTCTGAATCTGGAGGGGAGAAAAAAGAGCACAGGTAACCAAATTCTAAATGTCAACGACCAAATAAAATCATAAAATAAGAGAGCTCGTAAGTCAGTGGGTAAGGCTATGGCTTCCCAATTAGGATATGCCTAGTTTGAATCCTGCTGTGGTGTTTGCATCCTTTGCTTAGACACTTCATCCACATTACCCCTCTCCACCCAGAAGTGTAAATGGGTACCTGAAAGGACTGATACAGCAATTTCTGAATGAATATCTGCTCTTGAGTACCCATTGGGTAGCCATGCCAGGAATACTCAACAAGTCGGTGCTAGAACTTGAACTTCTCATTCATGGATATCTTGATACTGATGGCATGATTGTAACACCTTTTGTATTCTTGGTTTTTATTTATCAATTTGAACATCATTAGAAAGACTGACATCAAAGTTCTACAATCTTTTTTTATACAAGTATCCACAATGTGCCTTTAAAGTGAAAGGCTAACATTATGGAACTTCAATTTAAAAAACTGTCAAATTTTGATATCTGAACTACAAAGCAGTGTTCATATGGACAAATAAACACCCTAGAATAAAAAAGTTTGGAAAGTTACACTGCCAATGGCAAGTTATGCATGAATACACAATTTAAACTCGGGGCGAGTTTAAATAGCATAGGTGTACACACAGTAAGTCTATGGGAGAAAATGGGCAGGCGAATCCGATCAACTTACGATTTTCACTTTTTTAAAGCACTAAATAATCATTTTGAAATACAATTTTTTCAGGGCGTCATTTTTTGACCTTATCAAAGACAATGGTAGCGTGGGGAATCATGTAGCTCAGATTTTTTAACTGTGGTAAATGTTAGCCAATACCTTTAATAAGATATTACATATTATCTTGTAATGTAATTAAATGATTCCCATTCCTTTGAATTAAATGAACTTCATTATTAGTAAATTTAACATTCATCATTTCAGAATTTCTATAATATTCTTATTAAAATCTTGGAAAACTTCTTAATCAGGTGAAATTATTGGAATAATGAAAAAATTGATAATCTGACTCAAAATACAACTGACAGAATGTCTTAAAATTGTGTAAATTAAGTCAGTATCAAATAATTACATTACCTATCATTTTATTTTATGGTCATTGTAAATGTGTTGCACAATAAATAGTATATTTCAATCTTAACTATAACAGACAATGCTTGAAAAGCCTACAGCCCATTTGACAAAACATTTGCCTTGCAGCTAAGTTCAACATTAAAGGTATTGGCTAACATTTACCACAGTTAAAAAAATCTGAGCCGCATGATTCCCCATGCTACCAGTGTCTTTGATGAGGTCTAAAAATAAAGCCCTGAAAAAATTGTATTTCAAAATGATTATTTAGTGCTTTAAAAAAGTGAAAATCGTAAGTTGACCAGATTCACTTGCCTATTTCCTCCCATAGACTTACTGTGTACACCTAGGTTAATAAAACTCGCCCCGAGTTTTATTGTTTATTCATGAATAACTTGCCATTGGCAGTGTAACTTTCCAAACTTTTGTATTCTAGGGTGTTTATTTGTCCATTTGAACACTACTATGTAGCTCAGATATCAAAGTTTGACAATTTTTAAATTGAAGCTGCACAATGTTAGCCTATCACTTTAAGTTCCACTGTCACAAAAAGTTATCCTCCATTTGTTTTATATGTGTAAATGTATATTGTAAATAATTTTGTTCTCATTGTATCCATTACTGCAACTGTCGTAATGATTTGAATTTAAATGATGGACCTCATCCCTCTTTATGTTTATATATATTTAGATAAAGTCACAGTGAACAACTTAAAGGTAAGTGACATGATTGGAGGTAGTCCTCAACTTGGGCTGAAATTACTCTAGAATCAAGTAAACTATGCAAGGATTCTCCTGTGAAAATCTTGTAGTCAAACGTTGACTCATTCTAAGATAAACAATGTCAATCTCACTCGTAGCACGGAAACCTGCTGTGTGGCTCTCTATGGGGCTTATTTTTATCATCCCCCGATAAAATTAAGATACTCCTATGTTTATGCTTGATTCTCCTTAAGTAAACAAATTACAGACAAATCCTCCCAGGTGAGAGATCCACTCCTGCTAGTGTACAGTTGGTATATATTTCAACTCATTTGGTTTTTGAGGCATTTTCAAGTGTTCCCAATCATGTCACTAACCTTTAATGGTTTGTTACAAATATATTAAATCACTGAGTAAGTTTATGATCTAATTATCCCTACCTTTTCTGCTTCATGTTTGTGTAGTGGCGTCTGTAGCACCTTACGCTTGTTCACATTGTTCATCTGTTTCTTCAGCTGTGAGTGAGCGGGGGTGTTACGCAAAGTTCCGAGTAGATCACGGATCCAAACGCCTTTACCTTGAACTTCAGAATAGAAGACGCAAGACATGAACGTGAATTAAGACTCCTTTCTTTCCCCGATGCTCTCAGTGATGAGGTAAGACTTGTTAAATTATGTTCTGACATAAATTGGCAACACAGTGTATTTCATTTCCTGTACATTCTTACAGTATAAACAGTATTTTACTATCAAGAGTTAGATGATCTTTTTCACAGATAAATCAATACAAAAATCACATCTCCCAATGACCTTTAATTTGTTTGCTCAATACCATCCATTTTCAAAAGTAAACAGCTAATTCGTATCAGACACCAATCAATTTTCAAATGGTATAGACTTGTTAGCTTTGAATAAAGAGGAGTAGAAGTCTTCATTTTGTGACATGGGGTTCAAGGAGAAATGGATTCACATGACAATGAGAGTGAACAAACACTGGCTTTTGGTCGAGACATGAATGCAGGTCTAAAATTAAACTCAGCACAGTTTAATGTTTTTCAAGTCAATTTGTGTGGAAATTGTGATTACATTGTTTGGATAAAACATAAAATTCTGTAATATTTACCAGTGATTGGGAATATCTAGGAAATGGTGCGGGCATAGATACCTAACATTATCTGAATTTGCTCTGTTTTATCACAATGTTATTAATTGTGTAACCTGATTTTCTGTCTCAGAAGATGCTACAACTTACAAGAATTAAACAGTCTGAGCATAGAACAACCAACAACTATAAATACATCTACAGCTTAGGTCACAGGATAAGCAATTGACCGCATATTATCTATGCACATTCTCACTTCTGGAGGACTGAGAAAAATGAACTCGATCTTTAACACTATCTATTATTTTAAAAACACTTTTGCTTGAAGAATTGAAAAGGAAGGTGCAATTAATATTCATCTGCATAAGTTCTGAGGTCACAATCTACAGTCCATGTAATCTGTGGTATCAACAATAAGAATGGGAAATGAATGAAAGGCTCCCAAGTTTACCATCTTGGTGTTACTGGAATCTTGGCAGAAATGTCAGTACTGTGGTCGCGACCTCCTGTCTTCCTTCACCTTTTGCAACGTTAAAAGAAAAGTCAATGACATAACAAGTAATTCATAGTATTATCGAAGCATGTCCGAATTCAAGTCAGTGCGAATGTAAACAAGTTAATTATACAAAGAGGGGAAGGCGACAATAAATAATCAAACATTATAATACAATCAAGGCTAAAGCACAACTCTAAAATAGTACTTGTATTTAGTGCTGGCCTGATTTTTAGATAAAATATCGACAATGACTGGCGATGTTGAAAAAATATGGTCTAGACGTAGATCTCATGATTATCCAAATACGCCAGAGGCATAATAGTGGCCAAATACCGATCGATATGAAACTAATGGTGTAAAAGCATAGCACTGCAGGGGAGGGATCCAAGAAATCTCTGTAGCTATGAATAATACCTCGTACAGTGAAGTGCGCACTATAAGCGCTGTAGAGCTTTACCTCGGGAGTCGCGAGGACACGAAGAGACATCCTGTCTCAAACCTGAACCCTTTTGCTAAATCTCATGCTGTTCAGTATGGCACTGGCCGTGGTCAGTTTGACAGTTATGCTATGTCAACCTGAGTATTAAAAGCCAGCAGTGCCATTAAGTAGAACTATCACAACAAATCATGAAACAACTTCTGTCAATAAATGAATAAAGCGCCCCACCAAAAATGTAAACAATTGGCACAAGACCCTGCCTATATGAAAGCAACATTGTTTTGAAACACAAGTGATAACGCCTACAGGGCTGCAGTTCAGCCTAAATAGATTTACTTCCTTGGCATCACAAATGCTCGTTTTCATCTCTGGCGATAAAGCTCGTGAAGGATTGACTGATGCTCTTTTCCAATGATAATCGGATGACGGTTTTAGATCAAATATTCGCCACCCCCCTACTTGTATTTGTGTGATGTAGAATGACATAGCTGACCAAGCACAAATCACATGGAACGTCATTATAATGAGGACTAAAAAACCATAACAATTACCTTGGTGCATCAGTTTCCATTATATGAGGGTAAAAAAAGAAAAGAAAGTATAAGATTTGACTGTCAAACACCTTGTTACAGAGGATTTTGTTATATCGACCTCTTCCATATCAGATTCCCACCTGCATAACTTACGACACGTTTTGTATAAACCCAGCTGATTTAGCGTATTCTTTGATCTCCTGCAGATCCACTCCTCGACGACCGCTGATCTAACCCCATAACCTACCAATCCGCACTGTGAGCCTTCCAAACCAAGTCTAAGCCAAATGCATATCGCTTAGAAGTACAACATTGCTCTGTCTTCGAGATATATTCATAGGCCTGTTTGTCATAACACATGTTTAATTAAAACACAGTCCACTGGGGTTGTATTCGTAAAAAATTTGTACTCGTCTGTGGTAAATTCGTCCTACATAGAATTTAAAATCGTTAAATCAGATTGTAACCCGTATCTGAATATCACTAACTGCTAGCCAACGATTAGTCCCACGGTGCCGCGAGAGAAGCTCAGTCATAGTTAGCATGCCAAGGTCGACACCCAGACATCGCTGCTTAGGTCCTACCGTCAATGTATATCTAAATGTTTGTTATGTCTCGAATTATTAACGATACATCATGTAAAGGTATCAATATTCTTTCTCATACCCATTAGCCTATTTAAGAGATCTACAGGTAGCCAACTAGGGATTGATTGATTGAACAAATTCGTGTAGAGTTAAGTCGAGTCAGCACCTTATAGACCGAAAGCACATAGACCGCAAGTCAGGCCGTGGCGGGGGCGCTAGTATGCTTATATCAGGGGGTATGAGATGGAGGGCGACGGTTCAAGAACAAATTAGCGCGAATCTCATGCGACTGCGGGACTGTTTTAAACTAGTCATAAGTATGAATAACGTATGTTGTCGTAGGAGGCGCTGTTGACCGAGGAAAGTCCAGATAACGTCCAATCCTTGCAAAAGGCTAGGAACTCTACAAACCAGGCAGCGTACAAATAGGTCAGTCCTAACCAATAAATTCATTTGGTATAGACAAACACAACGCGTTGGGTATAAACTACGTGGCTAATCTGTTAAGACTTGTAATTTTATTACTGTAACAGGCCGAGGCTAGCGTATACGTATGAGTCTTCGTTAGGAGCGAGGGAAAAAACAAGGTTTAAAGGCGTAGTACACGATGATAAGGATAGCGCCATGTTACGTAGACTCTACGTTATTAAGTGTAACATGTTCTGGAGAGCGTCAAACTACGTACGCTACTAAAGACAGTTAGGCCCTATCGTATTATTGAGCCAAGCGTAGGTCGGAGTAGTTCCACTGAGCCATGGGCTATGAGGCACTTAGTTGTGGTGGTTGTGGGCGACGGTTTTTGTTATGCGAGTCATTGGCGCGTTTACGTTTACACGAAGCTGTAGAAGATCGTGCTGGCGCGGAAGACAGACCTTTCCTGTAGGTGAGCTCGATTCGACATCGGAAGCCGGTGACCGCTCGAGCATTGCATTGTGCGCGGGTGCCTACCTGGCACGGAGCGAGTGGCGGCTCTGCTG